>JAVJIF010025953.1:0-54882 GCA_038442645.1 Agave tequilana
CATCTAATTTTCTTTCGTATAAGTATCAAGGCTTCTTGAGCCCTCATACCTAACTAATTGACTAATAGATGTGTTAATACATATATTATTTTTCTTAGTCTTCTTAGGCTTTCTAATCCCCCCATGTAACGAACTTAAGTCGATGACTCCCAAACCGGTTGCTTTAGGGCACCAAGTGAGAAAATACCCCGCGGACTCAAATTCGAGTGAACTAGGCCCAAAACTAAGGACTTTATTTTATTTACTCACCTTAGGCATGAATACTTATGCTTCTTGAGGCACATGTATCAGCTTAATTGGTGATTTTTTTTTCTTCTTTTTTTTTTTTTATGAGGCACAAGGTCTTTGTCTTAGAATCCTAGATATGCATTTGGTATGCACATTTCATTAAGGTAAAAATCAAGACTAATTATTTATTCAATTTCCTCCTATACCTAAAAATTAAACAATTTATTTATTTTGACCAAGTTTTTAGAAATCCTAATCATGATTTTCCTAATCCTTAAACTAACTTAGATTTTCTTTCAAAAATAGTCAAAATATTCCTTTTTATAACATTTTTTTTTTATTAGCAATTTTTTTTTTTGTTTTTTTTTTTAAAATGTTAGAACAAATAAAGAGAAAAATATATTTTTTTTTTAATCTTTTCTATGTTAGTAAACCCTCCCCCACACTTATCTCATGCATTGTCCTCAATGTATGAAATGCATGAATGCATGAAGAAAAATGTAAAGAGAGGCAAAGAATAATAGTATACCATAATATGTACAACACATGTATCACTCTCACCTAGAGCTGCTTAGGATTCATCCCTCTAGCTCGTTTCCCATCATTCCAATGGGTTCTCTTTATAAGGCACAATGGGAGACCAACATTTTTGTTTTAACTTTCTCTCCCCCATTTCAGTTTCATCTTCTTTAGGCTCTTCCTCATCATATGTCCACCTCCTTATTCAAAAATTCATCACACCTTTCATTGGAACTTCCTTGCCGAGAAATTCTAGCTCAGTTCCGTACATCTCCTCAAAACTTAAATCAACACTTTTCCTGGAAGTGAATAATTAACCAACATCTCCTTAATCGGTGTATCTAAACATAGGAGTTCTTCTTCAAAGAGACTTTCGAAAGTTAAGTCAATCGGAGTTTCTTGAACTATATTCTCATGCGATATTTCAGTGCTTGGCTCTTTGAAGATACTTAGATCAAATCTTCGTTTTTTAAAGGGAACTTTAAAATTATAATCCTCAACATGTGTCCATCTTATCACTAAAATCGCACTTATCCTCAAATAACTTGTCAAGAAATAGAGACTCATTTTCACTTTCTTTTTCACAAATGTTCTCGATGAAGTTCACCTCAAATGTTTGGTCTTTAATCTTACGAGATTGGTTTTCCAGGTTGAAGACATTGACCTCTTTAGTCATGTTTCCAAAAGTCAACCTCATGGATCCATTCCTACAATTTATGATCGCATTTGCAGTTGCAAGGAACGGACGCCCTAGGATAACGGGAGTTTGAGACCGAAGAGTGGATACAGGTTCGGTCTCCAGAACAACAAAATCTACTGGTAGATAAACTCCCCAACTGGACGAGCACATTGGTAATTTCTCCTTTGGGAATTTTTATGGATCGGTCAGCCAATTGGATTGTAACCTTAGTCGGACTAAGTTCGCCCAACCCAAGTTGTTGTAAACTGAGAAGGGGAGTAAGTTGATACTTGCTCCCAAATCAAGAAGTGCATGCTTAATTGCAGTTTGACCTATTGTGCAAGAGATGGTGGGGCAACCAGGGTCCTTATACTTGACAGGGATCTGGTTAGACAATAGCTCACTAATGTTAGTGGCTAGAAAAACCTTCTTGGGCACATTAGTCTTTCTCTTCTTTGTGCACATGTCCTTAATAAACTTGGCATACTTAGGACTTGTTGAATTGCATCAAGAAGAGGTATTTGATCTTGACTTGATTAAAAATCTCTCGTACCTTATCCATTTGTGCACATTGCTTATCTTTAAGCCTATTTGGGTAGGGTGCGATGGGCTTGTGCATATCTTCGGCTGACTTGTCTTTTTCGTGTTGTTGGCATTAAGTTGGGATGGAGTGGGATCAGGCAAGCTGAATGCTTGTTTAGAACTTGATGGTGTTGATACTTGGTTATCAACTTATTTTCCCGATCGCAATGTATGAATCGCATTGCACTGACTCATATGATCTCTTCAGCCAAGTGAGCTTGACTAGAGTTCCTAGGGTTTGGGAATGGTTGACTAGGTAGAGTACCCTTTTGCCTTTCTTGCTGATTCATTTGCATCTCTATCCTAGTCAAGACTTGAGCCAGCGTGTCATTGCTTTTAACGATAGTGTCCACCTTTCTTTCCAGATTGGAGAGCCTTGTTTCCATTTGTGAATATTGGAAAGAGGGTGGAGGATTTTGATAGGGCGGATTTTTGAAATTATTGGAGATTTGGGCCTAGTTTGATCATTGTTACTTTGGCACCATGACAAATTGGGATGGTTTCTCTCAACCGGGATTGTAGGTGGGCGAATATGGATTGTTGGCGGGCAGATTGTTGGCGGGCCTTGTGAAGGCCGCACTCATATGTTCGGGCAGACTTTGGTGCGCGCGATGAGACAGGACATTCCTCGAACACATGGTTCCTATCTTGACAATAAGTACAGCCCGCCGAAGATGTTGGGCTGACTTGGTTCACTGAGACTGGCTCCTTAGTTTCTAGAGCATCTAGTCTACGCATAACAACAGCTAACTTAGCATCATTTGCTATGTTGGCCTCAATGGAATGAATACCTCCTTTTGAAGAAGTGGGGTCACTAGTCCTAGATTTCTCAGAGTAGGGTCCCATTGGATGGATTTTTCAGCTAAGTCTTCAAACAATGACCATCCTTCATCTTCATTCTTTTGCAGAAATTCTCCTTGACACATGGATTCTAACAGTGTTTTAGTAGAATAATCTAATCCATCATATATAACTTGGCAAAGTCGCCATTTCTCTATCCCATGATGGGGACATTGGGCAAGGAGGTCCTTAAAACGTTCGAAGTATTTCCAAAAGGGCTCATTGGCTGTTTGCTTAAACTGTAGGATATTCTTCCTAATCAATGCAGTCTTGTGAACGGGATAAAATTTCTTTAAGAAGGCCTTAACGAAACTGTCCCAAGTATCTATAGAACCAACCTCTAGACTGTAGAGCCATTTCTTTGCTAAATCTTTCAAAGCAAAGGGGATAAACCTAAGCTTAATGGCATCTTTTCCCAACTTAGGGATATTTATCATTAAACATACTTCCTCAAATTCTGATAAGAAGAAGTATGCATCCTCTGATTCAAGTCCATGGAACTTGGAAGGGTGCTGATATATTGTGGCTTAAGCTCAAATGGTCAGCACCTTCATTACTTAGCTTGATGCAAGAAGGAATAGAGGTTCTAAGAGGATAGAACCTATCTTGGAGAGATGGCGGTTGAGCCATGTGTGGGTCGGGCTTGAGCTCGGGTGGTGAACTAGTTCTAGTTAGCCTGGATGTAAGCGGGTCTCTCGACCAAGCGGGCATGCACAGTTAGCAACCAAAGTTCACCCAATCAACCAAAAGAAAAAGAAAAACAAACAAAAATCCTATTCTAGGGTTATCCTTGACCTAGACGACTCCTAACTTTAGACTGTCCTTAGGAGGTCTATTGTCGACGTCAACCACGAGCTAATCGGCCAGTTCAGGGCAAGACCGGTGGGAGGTTTTCCGTCAGAGACGTTCCTTAATTAAATAACCACCGTTCTTCGGGCTTTCGGCCCTCAATCCCTTCGCTAGACACCGATTTGGCAAGGGTTAATTTCGAACAACTTTCCTTCTTCGGTCAATCTCCTATTGAGTCCGAGTTACCTTAGGGCCAACGTCTAGTCAAGTTTTAATTAGGGTTAGGGTTGTGAGTGTGACTGGTATGATTTGTGGGCCAAGGAAGGGTGATGAAATCCCCACCTTATCTTTGTTATGGGTTATGCCCTTAAGATGGATTAGTGTACGTGTAAAGCGGTAGAAAAGTAATCACTCAGAAAGCGGTAAACAATCAAGAGTGCTTCCTAATCTATATGCTTATGCAAACGTACCTTGTCGCCAGCACTCTTCAACAGAATTAAAGAATAAAAATAGACACGTGCCCTAAAATTCAAGAGTCTAAAAAAATATTTTTTTTTTATTTTTTTCAACAAATAGGTTAATGTTAATTATTAGCAGTTGCAGTGTGATCACAGAGAGATATAACACAGCAGAAAATATACTTTTGCACTGCAGAGCAACCTGCAGAAAAATCCGTCAGTAGTGCACTACAAGTGCCGCGGATTCGCGGCTTTTGCCGCGTTTCTGCGGCAAACTTGTAGGTCCAAGTGCTCTGCCTTCGAGGGCAGAGGCACTGGATAGCTATATGTGCTTTCTGCTGCTCTGATTTTGTTTCTTGTTCTCTGTACCTGCAACAGAAAAGAAAGAATGATTAGAATGAGGAAATCGTGCCGTTCCTTCCCCGGCAACGGCGCCAAAATTTGATTGAGATTTTATCGATTGAAATAGAGTTCAGAATTCTTAGTCTCAATGCGAATCCGCTGTAGCAAGGGCTCGAGCGGGTCGTGATCCTCAGGGAAGGATGCGATGCAAGCTTTTGAGGCAGATTCCTCGTATGCTTTGAGTAACACACAAGAAGAGATTAGATTTGAAGAGAATATGGATTAAGAAGCATGGTTTTACTGATCTACTACCACAACCCACTATGCAAGTCTTGGATGTTGAATTTCATCTTGAGATAAATGTGATTTACCCTAGGTTATTAAGAGTGATTCAAGTAAGAAAATACGATACTAGATATAACTAAGTTACATTATTAAAAACTAAACAAGTTTCATCCTAACATCTAAGTACAGCTTAAGAAAAGATTAATCTTAAATTTAGGCTGTCCTAGTTCTTAAGCATGAAGTCATGAGGAGTCCTTTAAATGTGCAACCTAGATTAATAGATCTAGTTATCCGTTTTATCTTCAAGAAAAACAATTACTAAACCTAGGGTTTCTAATGGATGGTCATCAATCGATTCAAATCCTACTTGCCTTAGGGTTGCTTAAGTGATCAGCAAACCATACAAAGAATTAGTTGGACATCATCTTTTTTTTTATAATTTATTATTTTTTTATTTTTGATTAGAAGAAAAAGAAGAGAAGAAAACACGAGATCACAGATGAAAATTGAAGAGAATAAAACAGAGAAAATAAAATAAAATAACAAGAATTAAATGTGCAAAAGAAAGTAACCTTTATTGCAGATGAGATCTCCAATTACAAAGTTCCTTCTTCTTCCACAACGAGCATGAAAATAAAAATTACAACTTTGAAATAAAAGTGGCTAAAGAAAAACCCTAATCGTCTCTGCATCCCCATCCCTGTTGCGACTGCACGGATATTTATAGTGCAGAAGGTCGAGGAGTCCCTGATAAACCTGCCCACAAAATTTGGGATCTGGATGAGATCAAAGTGCCGCGGATTTGCGGCGGTTCCGCGGCACTTTTGTGGCTTCTGGCCACGCGCTTTGGCGCGTGGCCTCTCCTGGTCCGTCCCTGTGGGCTTCTGCTTCTGGAATTTTGATCCTGGCCTTTTATTCTGGATTTTCGAGATAACTTGGTAATCAAGTTACTCTTAATCCAGATTTCTTCAAATTTTCTTCCCTCGAATTTTCTTCTTATCTTGGCCTTTTATCCTCATCCTGCATGTGTTTAGGGTTGGTAGAAGTCTATCCTTCCCTCATCTTTGATATTTGCAACTTTTAGCCCTTGTATTTGCATTTTGACTCTTTGTATTTGCGCTTTTTCTCCTGGCTTCAAACATGGGCTTGGATCTGGGCTTTTGGGCTCTTTAAGCTTTATTTATTATTAAAATAATAATTCGAGGCCTGCACACATTAAATAACGAAATATTAATAAATGTGCATTATAATATGAATAAATGTGCAAATGTGATGGTATATATGATGACAATTATGCATTTTCACTACCTATCAAGCGTCAGATCAGGCTTAGGAGGCAATTGGATGCTCAAGACTCTAGGCTAGCACGTATTGAGGAAACCCTCTGGCGTTCACGCTCGGCTGGCCCCAGCACTTCGGCCAGCCCGAGTTGGGAGACGGCAATATCTTTTCTTCCCCCTATTTACTGCATTTGCATTTACATGACATTCATTGAGTACAATGCATTAGATAAGTGTGAGGGGGTGCTAACTTTCTTCCTTGTATCTTTTCTTTTTCTTAAAAAAATTATTATACATAAATACCATTAAGCTGGATAATTGTGCCTCAAGAAGCATGATTACTCACGCCTAAAAGAAAATAATAAATCTTGATTTCGTGGCCTACTTTACTTGCATATTTAACCTGAAGGGTGTTTTCCCACCTGATACCCTAAAACCATCTGATTTGGGAGTCATCGATTTGATATGTGTTACATAAGTAAAGTAGAAAGCTTAAGGAAACCAAGAACAAATATCTAGACAAACATTAACCCAAAAAAAAAACATTTAAAGTTGAGTTGAAAAATCCCAAGCACATTACACTTACACATGATGCATATCCATTTAAGGCAAAATAACAGAATAAGTTAGTAGTACAAGATCCTCTCTAAATTCAAAGAAAATCATGACTTCTTCTTTTTATAAAGGCTAAAGTATAGGATGACTTATGAGGGTTTACACCTAATTCTTATTATCGTTCGGTCATTTTTACTTAGAGAAATAAAAGTTCTTTTTCTTGAAAGAGGTTTTGCTTACAACTAATATTTTTCATTTATTGGATTTTGTGGGTGCAATCCGCTGAAAACCCTCAGGAGACAACACTCCTCCTCTAGGAGAAACCTAGAGGTTTAAGGCTTGTTGCACATGTTCAGTGCAATCACGTCACCTGCGAAAGTGGTGTAATAATTCTCTTATTTTTATTTTGCTCAGGACGAGCAAAAAGATAAGTGTGGGGGTGTGATTGGTCTCTAATATTGCATAAATTTTATCACTTCTGTATATTTATTTTGTATAAAATTCTGCTAATAAAGTTTTGCTTATTTGATCCTAGGTCCATTGTGTGCAATGGAGAAGAAGACCCTAAATCACCATTTAATGGGTGATTAAAGGCCTACAAAGTAGCTATTGACTTTAGGTGATGATTCTGTCAGATCAGGGGATCAAATCAACAATCCAGAAGAGCCAACCAGCAGGGGACCAAGGAGACTACACGCAGCAGGCGGCGCTGCGCGCGCCCTAGTACAGCCGCGTCTCGGGCCAGGGGTTGTCCCTTTGGCCGCGTTTTTTCTGGTGCCTATAAATACCTCGCTTGGGGGTTCTTTAGAGAGATATCCAGAGCTTTAGAATTTTTATGTTAGTTTGATTTTGGAGTTGTAGTTGTTATTATTTTTCTTCTTCTACATTAGTTTAGCCATTAGAGTGAAAGAGAGAGTGTGTGTAAAAGTTGTATTTGAAGGTGGCAATCTAATACAAGTAACACTTCTCTTTCTTCTTTCCAATTGCTTGTTATTTTTCCATTTGCTTTTACTTTCTTGTTCTAGTGTAATTCCCCTCCTCTTTACCTCTTCTCTTTTTGTTTTTTTACTATCATGTCTAACTAACTCTCTTATTGCATGACTAACTAACTACTAACCCACTAATCTCTAACAATTTGATTGATAACCCAAATGAGTCAATAGTGTCAAACAAGCCTTGTGCAAACGAGAGCTGTAGCATCTTAAGATGAGGGTTCTAACTCTAACTTACTTATAAGTATTAACTCTCTTATATTTCATGCTTAACGGGTTTTTGATGATTTATAGAATTTAAACTTTGCTTATTTTTCTAAGTTAGAGATTTTTCTTTTAACTTTGCCGATACCATTAGTGCACTTGTGTCTTCCCGTATTCTCGTCTTCAATTGGATCTTGATAAGGGAATGTCTAAGTTTTTGTCGTGTAAAGCTAAAGTTAAAAGAAGAACTTTCACTCGATTTCCACGTAATAGTTCCTATGCATAAGGATTATGCTTACCTATGATCCATCGTGAGGCTACATCTTCAAAAAGTTAGAGATTAGAGGGAGCACTTAGTAGAAAGTTAGCCATACGTTTTTACCATTAAGAAAACCCAATTTTACAAACCACCAAATCATTCTAAAACAATTTTTGAAACCAACTTATTTTCGTTTTTCAATTCTTTAGTTGAGACAAAGAACTTCCTCTTTTCTTAAACAAAGAAGCCGCATCAAGCTTTCATCGCTCTCCCCTTTGTGGGTACGACCCGTAAAGCCACTTTGCTACTACAGAAGAATCGCAAAAGTAGTAACATCGACCCACACTCCTTTACTTATATTTGTGCGTGCTTTTTGCCGATCAGAGGTCGGTCGACTGGGCTGTTGACCGACTGTAGTCACTTTAGTCTTTGTAGGGGTCGGTCGATCGGGCAGTCAATCGACTGTAATCACTCAACTCTCTATTTCAGGGTGGTTGACCGGGCGGTCAATTGGAAGCAAGACTCATACTTTCGGTCGACCAGGCAGTCAAACTGTTGTTTCGACTGTCTTTGTCCTGTTGCTACTCTTGATCTCCTACATCAGCATGTCATCAAGAATGGCATGGCCGTCATTACCATACCCAGATGTGTCATCCATGTACACTTGTGAATTTTGCAAACAGAAGAAACACTCCTGGATCCAAATTCCACAAAAGTGTATGCGCTTTCATTCTGGGTAATGTCAAATATGGAGACCTACCAAAGAAATATAGGCATGATTAGCAAACCTTAAGAATCAGTTCTTACACGTCACAAGCGCCCATCATACACACGCTCTTAAAGATTGTGACATTGTACATGCACCACTTGTTTCTGGAACCATTAGTGAAAGTCTTTGATCGCACAAATCTTGAAAATAAATTCGATTCCGCAATCGATGTTCCAAGAGTTGTAAATACTCTCCCATCAATCATTTTCAGGAAAATGTCTCACCTGTGCCCTGCATTAGCCTTGGATCTAGAGAGCAATTGCTAATCAAATTTATTGACAGTAACTTTGATTATTAATTACTTAGCGCATGAACTAATAAATTTTTGTTAGGGTTACACAATGACTCATCATCCCCTTTAGATTTTTTTTTCACTGAGAGAGAGAGAGAGAGAGAGAGAGAGGGAGAGAGGGTTTAGAAACCTCAAGATTATCAAACCTTATCAACTTGAAAAAAAAAGAGGCAGAAGTAGTATTATATAACAACAATAGAATGATGTGTGATGCATTATCCAATGAAATCCTGTCCTTGAAGCGAGATAGTCTCTGAGCCCTTTCTATCCAAAATGTTGACAAGGAGAGGGCCCTATAATTGTGGGCTTAAAATGAAGAGTTAAAGAATACCAGAAAAGAAAATATGTCTCATTAGGACTAAACTCTTAATGATCATGAGTTAATTATTTTATCTTCATCTTATAAAATCAAAACTCTTAGGCTTTCTTCTGTCCATATCACCTCAACATCATTTGCCACTTTATAGGTACATATGTATGTGTGTGTACACACACACATTTTGAATATATAATAATATCTGATGAGAAAGAAAAATTAGGTGAGAAGTTGGAAAGAGAGCATAGGATTATTTTTTGGGTGATTAAAATTAGTTTTTAGATTAATTAAGTTAGTTTTGAGTTGATTAATTTAGCTTTTGAATTTTACTTTTATTTCTTCAAATCTAATCTCAACCATTTAGAAACTAAGCCGACAATTTCAATATTTTTTTCTTATTTTCTCACGTAAATCTACTTTCTTACCGGATGTTGCTCTCTCTCTCTCTGTATATACATGTTATCATAACTTCAAGAAAGTTGTTCTATTTTTCATGTTCTTTCAAAGCTCCCGTTTTCTTTATTTGTTTGAGGTCACTCAATGGAACTGCAATCCCAACGGCAAAAAGAGACGGGCCCGCAACGTCGCTGTCCACTCTGGATGGCTGATGTGACGTGGCAAGCATGTTTTTAGCCATTCTTCGTCAGCTCAATGGCAACCAAACGTAGCTTAAGTCGTCCCGCCAGAAAAATTGGGCCTCGCTTCTCTGCAATTTTCATGGACTCTATAATTTATTTTAGGAATTTTTAAAAGATTCTAGAAAATTTCTGAGGTCCGTTGTAATACTAATAATTATTGAATTCACTAGAATATCCAGGGATAAAAAAAAAGCATGAAAATATTCTTTTCATGTTCCAAAGACGTTCTAGAAGCTCAATAATTAATTAGATCACATTTTTATGCTTCTAGAATGTTAGAGAGCCAAATAGAAATCTTAATTTGATTATATTTTCCTTGATCGTCAAGGTTTACAAGAAATCCGTACTTGATTTTTCTCTCAAACCCTGAAATCTCTAACTCTAGAAGGTTGGCTTGTTCTCTCCCTCAAAACTCTCAAGAGTCGGGCTCTGAAAAATTTAATACAAGGCTAATTTTCACACGAGATTCTCGGGTGGATCAAAAAGAAACTTCTTCTTAAACTTTTCTTTTAAACTTTTCTTTCAACTTAAAAATAACTGTCGGCCGACACTCAGTGTCACGCATGAGGGCGACGTGGTCTGTAAAAGTCAATTTTGATAATTAAATTTTGAAGATATCTTTTCATGAAATTAAATATTAAAATGGGATTTTAAAAAAAAAAGGCTAAAGTTTTTTGGTAACTCATAGAGATTTTGAAATTTCAGAGAGTTCATAAAATTCAGGAACTCATTAAAGTTTCCTACAATTAATAAATTTCATTAAAAAGATCCTTAAAATTCATGAAAAAAATCTTAAAAATCAGAAACTCCTTAGAATTTCTTAGAATATCTCTGAAAATCATTGTAATTCTTTGGAAAATTCCAAGAAAAAAAAATCTCAAAATATATTGCTATAAAAATTTAGAAATTGCTAATTACCAAAAGAAATTACTCTTTAATGCCATTATAGATATTATTTAAAGTCCCCATCATTCATGGTCTACAGTTGGTGTGCGAAAAGATCAAAGAGGCTGAGAACTTACCAAGCTCTCTGGCTAGAATAATAACAACATGACAAATTAACCTGCCACCAAAGGCTTTCACAGTTGCACTTGCCTGTAAAACTTGTATTTGACCTGATGGAATTTACCATGTCACACTGTAACGGTTTTGTCCATGTAATTCGATAAAAACAAAGTCCTTGCCCTCAGATGTTACCTCAGCAGTAAGATTAATTTTTGCTCACAATTTCACAGCTCCTCCAACCCTAAACGTCACAAAACTTTAGCAGCAGTTGCATGTAAAATTTGTATTTGACCTCAGGAATTTACCTCACGTCACATAGCCATTTGCATCCTATAAAACAAAGCCGTGTGTTCAGATGTTACCTCATTAATTCAAATAATTCATCTTATCATTATGTCAGTTAACTCTCTGAGTTTTCCATGTCTGAGAATCTTCTCTCTTTTTGTTTCTTCAATCTATACACTTCTTCCTCTTTCAGTTTTGGTAAGCTTTCATTTTCTTATCTTTGTGATAATGTGATGATGATGTGCCTTCGTTTTGTTTTCATCCTAGAACTGAAATTTTCCACAAAAGGATGAAGTGCCAAGGAAATAAAGCCAAAGATAAACTTTATTATTTAGGATAGAGATTTACAGATGTAGAAATGGACATAAAACTCAAGTTGGAGTAAAAATTTAGAAAGTGTTTCCAAATGAATGAACTAGGGCAATTAGTGGTCCAAAAACCTCCTAAAAGTCCTCTTAAAGCATGCAAGCTATGAAACCATTGAGACTTGTGTTTATTTATTTTTATCAACTTTATACAAACTATTATATTTACTTTTGTGAGGAGACTAGTCCTCATAAATAAAGACCCAAATATATGACTTTCTGTGAATGTTGCGATTATGGTCGCAATCCTGATAAAGAATACGACGAACATGATCGCAATCCTATAAAGATTCAAAAACTTGACATTTTTGTGAGGACTACGATCCACAGTCCTCAGAAAATAGTGCATTTTATGAGGACTGTGATCATGATCGCAATATTCAGAAATATGGCTGCGATCATTTCGTGAGAACTGCGATGATTGCCGCCGTCCTCAGAAATAAAATATTTTTTTAGCGAGCATTGCGATCATAGTCCCAATCATCTATACTGTGATCATTTTATGAGGACTGCGTTCATAGTTGCAATCCTAAAAATATGACATTTTTGAAGCGGTCCGCTTTTTTAGAGCAGTTATTTAAGGGCATTTTCGTCTTTCGCCGCTGATAAGCGCTTCAGCGTTTGGCACCTGGGCGCACATCTTTATTTAAAAAAAAGTGTTTGAAATAAACAAAATTACGAAGCAAAGTTTTTTTTTTTTAAATTATGATTCAAAATAGAGAGTGTAACGAAATATTCCTAATTATAACTGAAACCGTCTTTATTTCTCGTCTTCCTTCCTGCATATCCAAATTCTTTTCACTTAGACACACCTTAAATTAAAATAAATAAGTTTCCCAATGTTCGTATTTATTTAATATGTGCTGATAAAAAAGAGCATGAAGAAAACCTTTTTTCTGTTCATTTCCGCTAGTTTTCCTTTGTGAACAAATTTATTATTATATTATTAAATTATTAAAAATATAAAAAAAGAGAGATTATTCATCAAGCTAATCCAGCTCATCTCACGCCGACGTCATATTTGTCACGTGCGCCGTCCGCCCACAATCCGCCCGTGATCACGTGACCGACAAGGCGAGCGGAATATTCCCTTCTGTGCGCGAGAATATTCCCTCTAGCCTCTTCCTTTGTCCCTCTCTCCTTTGTCCCTCATTTTATGCATGAAAGCCGGGCAGTAACTGAAAGCAAGGCTAAAGTCGGAACTAAACCCACGGAAACACTTTGCTTTCAATAGAAAGCAATCAAAACTCTTATTATCTTACAAAACCAAAATTCCAAAATAAGAACAAAATACATCACGTGAGCACAGAGAGACAGCAGAGTCCTCCTCCTTCAACTGCTCTCCCCCTCTCTTCTCTCTCCCCCAACGAAACCCACCTACTTTAACCTTTTTCCAAAACAAGAAACAACCGTTAAAAGATCGAGAGGGAAGAACAGTGTTGATGGGATTGAGATTGCGATTAGGCCATGTGGGCTGCTCACCCTCAAAGCTCAACCTCATGCGGTTTGTGTCTTGTTTGGGCAATGGCGCATAAACATATAAAGATTTGATGGTGACAAATCATCTTGCGATCCATTTTTGAAATGACCCATCTTAATTGCTAAATTTCGCAATGTGTAAAAAGAAGAACGGGTAACAAACTGTGCGTGTACTAAATCGAGCTGTTGCCCCAAAGAGATATTATGTAAATTTTACAGCAACAAGAACACATTCAATTAATAATTAATTGATCAAACAACACCAAGTTACACAAATGAGAGATCATGAGCAAATCCTAGCTAGCTAACTAATAATATTCAACAAAAGAATAACTATACATCAGTAATATATATTTCTAGCTTCACACACAATTTTTTTTTTTTTTTGGCCCCCCTTGTTCTTTCCATCCGTCCTCCTCTATAAAATCTGTATATAAACTGAGAGACAAATCTTCACTCTATGTACAGCAAGAGTATATTCACCTAGAAACAGTACCAACCCCTTCGATCTACCTTCGACCCTTCCTTCTAATTTGAAGAATAAACAGGAGAAGAACAAAATAAAACAAAGAGAACTATGCTGCATGCTACAAATCAAACTGATGCAAACTTGTCTTCAGCAATCAATCAATCAAATAACCAATTAGCACCTCCACATGTTGTCCAAATCCAGCGCCGGTCCGGTACTCGAAGGCACGTCGAGCCCGTCGTACGAGGACAAGACCGAAGATATCTCCGTGTTCCGGTCCGTGCTCAGCCCGGTGTCGTCGCTGACCATGGAATGGTTAGGGAATTGCTCCACCTTGCACTGTCTCTGGACCCCTCCTTCATCCTGGTGCAAGTAGCCCATGTCAATCGAGCCCGACTGCTGCACGAGGTGCAAATTCGGAGTCGGTATCTGCGCCATTTGGTTATAGTTGTAGAGACTGTTAGAGCCCGGAATCTGATTCATATTGGAGAAGGTCGCCGAGAACTCATCTAACCCCGCCGAGAAGTAAGGAGAGCTCATCGGTGCAGTGCTCGTCAGAAGCCCTTTGATGTCGAAGCTGTCGTCATTGTCGCCGTTGTTGTTGTTGAGGTAGCTTGAGCTGCCAGGCTTAGAAGTGAAGAAAGTAGCTGTGTCCATGAGAGGGGGCAAACTGGGAGAGTCCAACAAATCTCCAAAAGAGTTCATTCTTGGGATGACCATTGGGCTCTTCTTTGCTCCACTGCTCTTGTGGAACACCCTACACACAACCCATTCATCCTGCAATCACCAATCAATCACAGAGTTCAGATTCTTCACACAACAGCTCAAAAACCATCTTCACAAGCAATCAAGGCAAAACATACATACATGATAGATGATGATGATGATGACAACAATGACGATGATAGAGAAAGAAAGCCACAAAAGAAACAAGATATTTTTATTTTTCTTTGATAATAATAGGTAAATATCCCAAATTGGAAACGTGTAGTACTCCATGTAAAACCTTTCAAACTTTATGCAAAAAAGAGGAACATTTTTCGGTCCAAAGTTGCAAAAGGAAAAAAAAAAAAAAAAAAAAATTACCTTTGCAGGCTTGGGGAGATTGAGATTGTTGAAAGGGGATTTGCCTTCCAGCCTGTACTCATGCATGACCCAGTTGCTCTTCTCCCCTTTGGGAGCTCTCCCTCTGTAGAAAACAAGAGTCTTCTTCATCCCAACAAGGATCCCTCTCCCTCGGAAAATCTCTTTGTCTTTCCCTGTCGCCTTCCAGTATCCAGACTCGGTCGCCCTGTTCGTCCTCATCCCCGTAGGATACTTCCTGTCCCTCTGGACAAAAAAGTACCACTCCTTCTCACCCATCTTCGCCTTACCTACAAAATTCACATAAATTTTATTTTAGATCGTTGCAGACTCGTGGAAACAAAGAGAAAAAAAAAAAAGCCAAGAGACAAAAGCTAAGGATTTACTTGGAAGATCCCATGGTTCACACTTGTTCAGATCAGCCTCGCCCATGGCTCTGGCGCTGAAGCTCGGATTGATGACCCTTGGGCAGAGGTAGTGGGTGATGATCTCTTCGTCCGTGGGGTGAAATCTGAAGCCAGGAGGCAAGTCCATGCACTCATCCATGGCAAAAACCTAGAGCTTAATTAACTAGAAAGTGAAATGATTACAAGAGGGACACAATAATAAGGAAATTAGCAATCCCAAGGAGTACAAATTGGGGAAAATGAATGAATAGTGGGAGAGACCCAAGAGAGAACAAGGAGGAATAAGCGAGAGAAGCAACAGGAATAGAGAATTAGAGAGAGAGAGGGGCTTAGACGTGGATTTAAGAAAGGAAAGATGAGAGAGGAAGGGTGCATTTAAATAGAGAGATTCCCCAAAGAAGCCTAAGATACGTGCTCATTAAGGCACTTCTTGGGAAAGCCTCTTTCTTCTTCTTCTTCTTATTTTTTTTTCCTTTTTTCTTTTGTCAGAGAAAGAGAGGGAGGAGTCTTTCTTTATTGTTACAGTTACTGGTGTAATGTGACGAAAATAATATTAATAATTTAGGAATAAAAAATGGCTAGTTTCATTTTGTCTTGGTATCATTCTCTCTTTTACTTCATCTTTTTCATCTCCTTTTTCTTCCACTTTTGGATTGGATTTGTTCAATGGTGTGGTTTCTAGGAATCTATTTGTTAATTGAGAAAAGTAGCTGCAGTTTTTTCTTCTTTTAATTTGTTGTGGAAAGGTGCTTTGGATGCAGTTTAGAGAGACCCATGTTTTGTGGCTTGGGGGCTGCTTGCTATAGGAAGGAATTAAGCACTGTGTTAATTGTTAATTAAATAGTTAGAGAGAATGATGGGGCTCATGCATTCAGCTGAACCTAACCTTTTCTTTTAGGGGTTAAGTTTAATAATAATAACTATCTAGTCACAAGTCCTTGTTCAATGTGTGGAATTATCCACCCCATTGTGAGACTCCCCTTTTTGTGACACATGCCTGAAATAGCTATCAAGAAGGATATGTGAAAACAACTTGGTCTACAGCCTGGCCAAGCTCTTGGTGTTGTGACTAGGCTTGGTTTGGCTTGAGATCTTGACTAATATCACAGCTTAAATGTAAAACTTATGTGCATAAAAATAAAATATCTAAAACCAGAAGAAGACTGGGCTCTGCACAAAGCCAGCTGGTAGTCATGGACTTAGAATTTAATGGTAATGGTAAAGTTAATATTTTCAGAAAAAAAATTATTTAAGCTCCTAGTGTTTTTTGTAGAACTCTTAAAATCTAACCCTTATACTAGATCTAAATTTTTGTGTAGGCTAGCTCCTTGTGTTGCCAAAACTAAATTGACATGATTATGCTTATATATATGTTTGTGTGTGTTTTTCTACGGTTTTCATGTTATTACTCGTGACTCGTCTAATTATTTTAAATCTAGATGTTTGCTAAGAAGACCCATTTCGAACACTCTGATTATAACCGATCTTAAAAACACGATTTTTATTATCAAAAACAGGAGCTCTACCACCATTTCAATTTTTTTTTTCTTGATTACCCAGTTAGTATATTAGTCTAATGCTCTTGACTATATTACTTGGTCTTAATGTTGAATGAACAATTCTGTGAGCAAACAAATTAATAAGTTTAATAAAGCAAAGCTGAAGACTGAAGCTGGCCAATGAAGTTGGCAGGTGAGAGAGTTCAAACTCGCAAAGCGAGAGAGGGACAGAAACTTGCCAACTGTCCGATCGAGCCCGTCCAAAACTGGCAGTTGTCCAGCCCCCACACTAGTGGGCCCCACAGGGGGAGAATCTTCTACGTGTCACACTTGGCCAGAGAGCCGGTAGCGGCGCGGCGGAGGCGCCCGCTACGTGTCCAAGACTGGGCTGCCATCTCACTGTAACGTGTCCCGCCTTCGCTCTCTCTTCCGCCTCTCCACAATCCGTTTTAAGTTTTTGTCCTTAATCAAGTATTAGTGCCTTGCTTCCGGACATTAAGACAAAGACTAATTGGGGATTAAACTGATTAATTGGGGGCTAAGGCAAAAGGAAAGCCGCGTGGGGCCCACGGAAGTGACCTAACCAACTCCTCCTTCCTCCCCTCTCACCGCGTGTTGACTTTTTACCTCTTTTGTCATTTTTTCCGTAATTTTAATTATTTTTTAATCTACCGACTCTCCTAGGATTGGAGACACTGATGCGGGATGACGTCAGGTCTGTGGGACCCGTCCGACTTCACCGGCACGATACCGCCGACCGGCAAGTTGAGCCATGAATTTCCACGATTCCAGTCCGTCGGTCGGTCAGTCTGCACTAAAATCAAAGTCAAGTTTTTATCTACAACTTTTAAGCTTGTTTTTGGTTGGGGTTTTATGCAAATGTGCAATATCAAGGAGGGCTGAATTCATGTTCAATATCTTGTGTTTCACATTCTAATTACTTTAACAGCTGTTTTGGTTGTTGTAGTGTTTATTGTCTTGTTGTTTGTTTCACTGCAACTGTGCCTATATAATTACGACTGTAACTTTAGAGGAGGTCAGTTCCAGTTATTTGGTGCACCACAGCTATCAAATTTAACTGTGACTATAATTGTAAAAGGATCCAGTTTGTGTAAAATGAACCGTTAGACTCATTAAAAATTTACATCTACACGCTTTCTTGCGCAAAACTAACACTAATTAGACATTTTTTAATTGTATTCAATTTTATTTTTTTTTTGAATAGCGAGAGCACACTAGTTTTAATCTTCTGTTGGAAAAGTGTGCAAATTATAGACTTGTAGGAAGCGTATTACTCAATTTTTTATATATGTCGATGCTTTTACGGGCATATTTATCACAAGGCGTACATTCATAGTCTTTTTTGTGGCATTAATTTGAATAGATAAAGTACGTAAAATCGAATAATTTGATGGCGTTTCTGCAAAAAAATGATACCGAAGAGTGGGGCAACAGTTTTGTTTTTGATACGCGGACAATCGTGAAGGACACAGTACAAGAAGTAGGGTAGAGGTCAGAGTGACGTCATCAGAGAGAGAGAGAGAGAGAGAGAGAGAGAGAGAGTGGCATGTGGCGGAACGCGGTTCCGGCGGTGAGCCTGTTTCTTGGTCCCCAGCACGCCGCCATTGCTCTCTGGTTTTTATGGGGGCAGCTGGCGGTGACCACACCGCACATGCCTAATAGGACGCGTCTACGTCTCTGAGGGGCCGTTTGTTTCGCGTAAAACTCCGTAACTCGTAAATGACTTACTACCCAGTTACAACCACGGCGTTTGTTTGGACCGTAATTCGTAAAAGACTTACGTAACTCAACTATCACTCACTTGCAACCCAGTTACCACTCACTTACAGCCCAGTTACAGTTAATTTTGTGGTCATACAAATTTGTAATATTTTTTTATATTAATATTAAAAAATTTAATATTTAACTTTTTAATATTTATTTGCAGTATTAAAACTTATAAAATTACCAAATAGTTAATTTTGTGGTCAACTTTTTCACTTACGACTTATACATTACGACAACCAAACACTGTAAAGTACAATACACTTTCCCACTTTACAATTTTATATTACCAACCAAACACCGTAAAATTTACATACATGTAACTCATTTACAATTGTAAAACACTTTACCAATTACAACTACGAATTACGGCCAGTTACGACAACCAAACAGACCCTGAATTTATATATACAGAGAGAGAGAAATATATATCAGTCGACGGCTGAGAGACCCTCTCAGCCTGCGGTGACGTGGCACATTATTATTCACACTAGAAAGGAAGCCTATTGAAACAATTGAACTTACTAAATGCCCCTGCGGTAAAAGATAGTGGATCTGTATAGTTTATTATTTTTTTATATTTCTGACGTTAGTCAATATTGTGACAATTATCTTTTATAACTGCGGCCAAACTGCGACCAACTAATTTAAATACTTCTTTATTAATTTTTTTGTTTACGCAGATATTATATATTTTAGGAATGCGCCTAAGCTCGTAGATGTTAATAAAATAATTTCTCAATAGTTTTAATTTTTTTTACGCAGATATTATATATTTTAGGTATGCGCCTAAGGTTGTAGTGGTCAATAAATTAATTTCTCAATAGTTTTAAAAGCGCTCTTTATCGCAGTCTACAATTATTTAATTTGTAGATTTTTTTATGATATGATCTGTAAGAATTTTACTGATTTTGAATATAGTCGCAGTTTACTTTTTTCGCAGGTAATGTATAAATTATTATTATTTTTATTTTTTACATATTGAATGCGGATAAGGACTGCGACTATGATCGCAGTGCTTAACGAGAGCATGTCGTCGACGTTTTTTTTACTAGGTTAAATGTAATAACGGTGACTAAGAACTGATACTATAATCGCAGTTTACGTATTATTTTATATATTGGTTCTTCACTGTGACTGTTGTCTCAGCCGCCTATAAACTATTAAATTTATTTTTACATGTTGCATGCGATCAAGGACTGCGACTATGGTCGCAGTACTCAGGACAGCATTTTTGTGGATGTTTTTTTTGCTAGGTTAAATGTAATAACGGTGACTAAGGACTGATTTTATAGTCGCAGTTTACGTATGATTTTATATATTTGCTCTTCACTGTAATTGTTGTCTCAGCCGCCTATAAACTACGATTTTTTTTACTTTTTGCATGCGAAGTAGGACTGCGACTATGATCGCAGTGTTTAAGAACAGCAGTCGCAGTTTTCTAATTTGTGATATACAATGAAATATACAGTGAAATATAGTGATTTGAGAGGATTGCGATCATGTTCGCAGTATTATCTGTTTATATAATTTAATTTTGGACTACGACCATGGTAGCTGTTTTTAACTTGATTGAATGCAAAACGATCAAACTGTTTATGACTGGACAGCGACCGTGGTCGCAGTTTCATATGTAATTATTATATAACTACTGCGACCATTATCACAGATAAGATACAGAAATAATAACTATACGGTATACTTTATATGTATTTTGAAAATATGAAAGATTATTTTTCAGATAGAAGTAAATTTTATTTATAACATAATATGGTCAGAAAGAAACCTTACAAAAAAGAGCATTAAAAGCTATTAAAAGAAGATAAAATAACGTTGGATATCAGAAGATCAGAAAATCCTAATCCTCGTCGTCATCACCATCATAAGCGTCTTTATTCTCCTCATCTTCCTATTCATCACTTATTTCCTCATCATCTTCCTCTTTTTGAGGGTTTTTTGGTTCATCGATAAACTCCCAGAATGGATCGTCTCTATCAAGCTCTTCGTCCAATCCGTGTCGAGAAGAACCTGTTAAAGATATGCTCAAAGGAAGTGAGCCTCCAGCATCAGAGGATATGCTTTCATCAAGCATGTCTCTGTCAAGTGACAGAGGAATAATTTCCTCCTCACTAAGCCCCATGAAAACTTCATCATCCTCATGAAGAGGAGGATCAGATAAAATATTATTTGATGCAGTGAGATAGTCAAAAGGAGTGAAGTCCAGACTGGTATCAGATTCACTAGAATACCCTGAAGAAGGAGGACCGGTGGGTGAATGATTGAAGTTGAAATCTGAGTGTTCAGAGGAAGAAGATGGGGAAGACATGATTCAAGAATGAATTATTTTCTGGAAGTTTTGAAATCAAATTGAAAAGGAAGAGCAAAAAATATAATTTTTAGATATGAGATAATATATTAGTTACAAACACTATAAAAAGGTCAATAATGTGAATGAACATGAATAATAATAATAATTGTTATAGGTGACGGTTGAGTATTGGAAGAAGTGGTTAAAAAATTAAATATTTAATTGAAGAGTTATGGCGGGAGAATCCGAAGAGTTCCTTTTTTCAGAGGTTTATTACGTGAAGTACAAATTAACTTTTTATAGAATGTTTTGCGTATATCTTTAGATTACGTATGGTGTACATCTTTCCTTTATCGAGATTAATATTAGTGCATCTCTTTTTTCGAGACTGTTGTTATATCACGGTAGATAGAATATTAATTACTTCATTTAATCCAGAGTAATTAATATAGTATTTTATAAGATGTGATATACGCGGACTGATCTCAGGGTCGCATGGCTAATCTAATTTGTAAAATTACCAAAAATCTGTTACATAGGGCATGTGAAAAAAGATAGCGACTGTGGTCGCAGTGCTGAACGAGGTCGCAGTGCTGAACGATAGCATGTTTCGTCTATTTTTTTATGCGAATAAGGTATGCGACTAGGGTCGCAGACGTGATATAAAATTGAAAGTTATATGATATTAAGTCTGTGACCATGTCGCAGTGATAAAAAGTTTTGTTATACTATGAATGCGACTAGTGTCGCAGTCGTCATATAAAATTGAAAGTTATATTATATTATGTCTGCGACCATGGTCGCAATATTCGAAAGTTTTATTATGATATGACTGGGACTATGATCGCAGACTTTGTAAAACGGTCAGAATGTGCTGAACGATATAATGTTTCGTCTGTTATGAATTAATTAACTTACGAAATTATTGTCACTGCTTCCATTGACTGCGACTCTTATTTCATAATACTCTTGTTTCATAAGAATGCGACCATGGTCGTAGTATTCTATTTAGATTATTTAATAAAAAATATTATGATCAAGGTCGCATTGTTATCAAATAAAACATTCTCAAAGAGACTGCTGTTACATAAGACTGCGACCGAAGTCGCAATCTTCTAATCATCTTAATTAATTAACTTACGAGATTATTGTCACTGCTTCAATTGACTGCGACTCTTATTTTATAAGACTGCGATCACGGTGGGAGTATCCTATTTAGCTTAGCAAGATCGAAAAAATACTACGACCCTAATCGAAAAAATAAAAAAAAAGGCTGCAACATTGCGACCAAAGGTCGCAATGTAAAACAAAAATAAATCTAAAAAGTGAAAATGATATTAAAAAATTTAAATCCAAAATTTTTCTTTTCAGAAACTGCGACTTCGATTACAGTTTCAGAAAACAAAAAATAAAATAAAATAAACTGCTTCAAGTCGCAGTAATAGATTTTTATTGTGATTAAAACATCTTTTAAAAAATAACTTGAACATTAATGCGACCATGGTTGGATTCTTTTAAAATAATTTATTTTTCTAAAATTTAGTAATCAAGATCTGTAATTTTTTTGTTTGAAAAAACTCAAAATTTTCAAATCTGTAATTTTTTTAGTGGAGGAACAGTTGTAAACAGGTTAAAAGTGAAACTGAGGGTATTTCAGTCATTGGGTAACGAAAAGTGGTTGAGGGTCTCCTTTTACCGCCTAAATTTTTGACTTCTCTGTGGCTAATATGAAGCCACGTCATGCCGGCTGAGAAACTCTCTCAGCTGGCGGCTGAGGTACAATAACCCCATATATATATATATATATATATATATATATATATATATATATATATATATATATATATATATATATATATATATATATATATATATAAAGAGAAATCTCGTGTCATTTCGAAAAGATTTGAACATGAATTTTTTTACTCAAATACAGCTTTACGGTATTCGAATATAAGAGTCATTCTGTTGAAATTAATTAAAATTATTTCAACTAATTAAAAATAAAAAAAATCATGTATTTTGAATATTATTTGCTCATTCATCATGTATGTGCAAAATAGATGACCGAAATTAACATATTGCTTCGATATACATCTTTAGACTTATAAATTCTCGATCCGACCATTTCATCATGATTTAATCAATTAAAAACTCTCACACACCAATTTTTATTAGATTTCAAATATTTTACACTGTTAAAATAACAAACTCACTATATCAGCCATCTATTTTGTGCTTATTTGATGGGTGGGAAAAAAGTAATCAAAATATATAATTTTTGGTGTATAAATACTTGAAATAATGTAGATCAACAGAATTAATTTTACATTCGGATGTCGTAAGTTTGTATTTGAGAGGGAAGGATTCGGTATCCAATCCTTTTGGAGTGACACAAGTACGTATGTGTGTGTATATAGAGAGAGATAGACTTGTGTCATTCCGGAAAGATTCAAGCCCGAATCCTTTCCATTCAAGCAATACTCTACGACATTCGAATATAAGATTCATTCCGTTAAAGTTGATTTATATTATTTAAAGTATCTATAAACTAAAATTAAGTATTTTAAATACTTTTTGTTCACGCATCAAGCAACGCAGAATGCACGACTGAAAATAGTGAGTTGGTTAGATCTATGTCTTTAAACATACAAATTCTCTATCTGGCCATTTGATCATAATCTAAACATATAAAAATCCTACAAACCATTTTTGTTAGGTTTTAAATGTTTTACACCGTTAAACTAATCAACTCACTATTTAGGTAATCCGTTTTTTCCCTACTTGGTGCGTGAGCAAAAAAAATTTAAATAACTTAATTTTTGATTTATAGATACTTGAAATAATATAAATCAACTTCAATGGAATGGATCTTATATTCAAATGTCGTAGGGTTGTATTTAAGTGGGAAGGATTCGGGCTCTTCTAGAATGACACAAGAGAGAGACTTGTGTCATTCCAGGAGGATTCAAGGCAGTGTCCTTCCTACTCAAATACAACCCTACGGCATCTCAGTGCAAGATTCACTTCTTTGAAATTGATATACATTATCTCAAGTAACTAAAAATAAAATATTATGTATTTTGAATATTTTTTCCCATCCATCAAAGAGGCGCTAAATGGATGGCTGAAAATAGCATATTACTTAGATCTACGTCTTTAGATATATAAATTCTCGATCAGATAATTTCATTATGATCTAAACACTTAAAAACCCTCACACACCAATTTTTGTTAGATTTCAAATATTCTACACCATTAAACTAGCCAACTCGCTATTTCAGCTGTCCATTTTGCGCCTACTTGATGGATGGGCAAAAAATATTCAAAATACATGATTTTTGAGTCTTAATTATTTGAAATAATTTAGATCCACTTGAACAGAGTGGATCTTGAACACGGATGTCGTAGGATTTTATTTGAGTAGGAAAGATTCGGCCTCGAATCCTTCCAGAATGACACAAGTGTGTGTATAGAGAGAGACTTATGTCCTTCCAAAAGGATTTGAGGCCGAATCCTTCCCACTCAAATACCAACATCCGACGTTCGAACACAAGAACCACTCCATTGAAGTTGATCTATATTATTTCAAGTATTTATAAACTAAAAATCAAGTATTTTGAATATTTTTTGCACATGCATCAAGTAGGGGCAAAACGGACGGACTAAATAGTGAGTTGGTTAGTTTAACAATGTAAAACATTTGAAACCTAACAAAAATTGGTTTGTAGGGGTTTTTAAATGTTTAGATCACAATCAAATAGTCGGATCGAGAATTTGTATGTCTAAAGACATAGATTTAAACAACTAACTACTTTCGGCCATCCATTTTGCACCTCTTGATGGATGGGCAAAAAGTATTCAAAACCCTTGATTTTTGATTTATAAATACTTAAAATAATATGGATCAACTTCAACGGAGTGGTTCTTATATTCGAGTGTCGGAGGGTTATATTTGAGTTGGAAGGATTCGGGCTCAAATCCTTTTGAAAGGACACAAGTGTGTGTATATATATCCGCTCTTTTCTTTCCTTTTTTTTACATTATTATTTAAGTGGAAAGGTATAAATGATGCTTGAGATTAAGGTCAATAACCACTTTTTAAGACCTCTAAAATATTTTTTTATGACAAACTAAACTAATTCATAACTGAGCATATTAAAGAATGTGAGTTGGAATCTCTTAATTGATTTTAATTCAAAAGAACCATATATCAACGTAAGATGCAGAAAAGAAAAAAGACTAATTTGATTAGGCAACAGATTCACAGCCGAGTTCTTTCTCATAAGTTAATTCTTTATCATAGATTTCTCTTTTTTCCTTAACAAAATACTTCCTTCTTCTTTTTCCCCCTTAATTTTTCTTTTTTCTTGTAGTGTAATAGTTCCTTGAATTACAGGAGAGTTCGAGGTGATCTATCACTGTTTTTAACTCGAAGCACTTCAGTGGAATCAGACATAGGTATTCTTGTATGGTATGCGCTCTGTTGAATGACTTCAGATGTTATTTTAGAGCCAAAAAAGTTTCAAAAGACCTTTTCGGACATACAAAATTATATATTTGTTATTTTCAGAATATTTTGAAAGAATCCTGTTCAATTTTTTAAGCACCGACCAAACTTCCGATGGATCAACAAACACCTTAATTAAGTCCTGAAAAACTTACATTAGAGAGTGAAATATTTGGAAGACCCTGAAATACTGCAGAAGTTTGAATTAGTTCTATCACTTCTACCGTTTGCTGTTGCCAATTCTCAACAAAATATCAATAAATATTAAAAACTGTTGTATTTATCTTACAAATGAATCAATTGCCTTGTGGAAGTGTAGTGAGCCTATTATATCATTAGGGGTTTGTTTGTTGCGAAAATCATATAATTAATGGTTATTTTATAAGCTTAGCAAGAAGAAGAGGGGAAGTGGTATTATAAACAATTCTTGTGTTTATTCTGTGAATAATATTTTATACAACTGGGGACTTGGTGTGATCAATCTCATGATGATTGAAAGATAGCATCTGTTGTGAGCTTGGTTACAATAAAATACATGTATATATTTATATGATATTTTAGTATGTCTAGTTTATCTGTACGGAATCTTGAAATCTTTGAGCGAGGATTTCGGAATGACACATGGGAACCCAGAACATGCGGAGTGCCAGCAAATAAGTGTCAATTATGTTTCATTAGGGTTTGCATGCAAGTCGGGCCTAAGGCTTCCTTCAAACACAATGAGCTGGCACCTGACTTAAGGCTCATGACATTGCCCTTAAGAATATAAAATTACAAAATTAAACATGTATGAGGTAATTAAATACCGGACCCTCCTTTTTTTTAATTCTTATTCATGACAGAATCATATGTACACTACCATCATATACGATTTAAGTCGTATAGTAGAGGTAAATTACTCGGGAGAATTTATCTATACTCAAACTATGAATAAGAATGTATATCATGCCCAAACACCATAGAATTATGTGAAAACTTCGAGGAGGAAAATATCACAGTAGAGAGAGAGATTCTACTAAATTAAAGAGATTACAAGGAGTTCTCTACACTTTACTATAAGTTTAATTCTCGAGAATTCGATCCCTTACAAAAGTAGAAGAGATCAGTTTTTATACTTGAGGGTTGAAGAGTTGGTCGTGATCTCCGAGATCTCTGCTTATAAATCAGCCCAGATCATAATTGTCTGTAACTCCCCAGCTGCAATTAGTAAGGTGGTGCGCGATCTTCGAGGATCTCGCAGGTTGGTGAGGATAACGGCTCAGATCCGCAATTATTACCCACCACATGCCTGTTGATGATCTATCACCGATCAAACAAAAGAGGAACACCAAGTCGAAGACTCGGCAAATGAAGCGGAAGCGTAAAAGATCTACCACTAGTAAGCAATCACCACACAACCAAGAAACACAAGATTTAATGTGGTTCGGCAATATGCCTACGTCCACGGGAAGGAGGGGAGAAATATTTATTGAAGAAAATATAAGAGTTACAATGACATATCTCTCAAAAAACTCTCAATGGTAGAATTCTCGAATTTATCTTGAATTCTAGGTACACTTTCAAAAGCCACCCCTGAGGGGTTTATATAAGCACCTGAGCTGATCCTAATCCAACACGAACTCAAATCAGCACCTCCTTAGAGAAATAGAAAACCTGTATTCAAATCAAAATAGGAGACAAATCCGTATTAGAAAACTGCTAAAAAAAAACCTGAATTCTTCTCCAATGAATATGAGGCACTCCAAATACTAACAATCTCCACCTTAACTCATGTTCATTGAATTCCTCCGTAGAAATTGGCCTCTGCTTCATTCGCCTTCCTTTCTCCCTCCTTTTGTGACTTCACATGGCTCCCTCCCAAGAGCCCGTTTGCTACTTTACCTTTGAAGAACCTTGATGGAGTTCGGAGATGCTCTAAACTTCTCCATCGGCATGGTCTTTGTCATCATATCTGCTGGATTCTTCTTCGTGCTGATCTTTATCAAATCGATCACCTTATCATCCACGACCCACTGACGTATCTTGTAAAATTTCACATCAATGTGCTTTATCCGCTTGTGATACCTGTGATCTTTAGCAAGATGAATAGCACTCTGGCTGTCGCAATGAACCCGAACTGAATCCTGTATGATACTGAACGTCTCAACCAATCCTTTCAACCACAAAGCTTCCTTTGACGCCTCAACTAGCCATGTACTCCACTTCTGCTGTTGAAAGAGTAATTGTATCTTGCAACTCTGCCTTCCAACTAATGACGCACTAAGTTACTGTGAACACATAGCCCATTGTAAATCTTCGCTGATCAAGATCTCCTACATAATCTGCATCAACATAGACTTGTAGTAATTTAGGCTTCCCCATTTTCAATTTTTGAAATACCAAGCCTAGTCTCGTAGTCCCTCGCAGATATCATAGTACCCACTTCACTATTTCCCAATGTTGCTTTTCTGAATTTGACATGAACCGACTTATTGTACTAACTGTATAGACTAAGTCAGGTCGAGTGTAAACTATAGCATACATGAGTGATCCTACTGCATTAGCATATGATACTCGAGACATCTCTTCCTCCTCTACCAGTGATTGTGGACACTGTATGGAGGATAATTTGAAGTAACCTGTCAAAGGAGTGGTGACTGGTCTTACTTCTGTCATGTTGAATATCTCCAACACCTTGAGGACATAGGTTTCTTGGGATAGCCATAGTCTGCCTATGCTTCTGTCTGAGTGATCTCCATACCTAAGATCTTCTTGATTTTTTCCAAATCCTTCATGTCAAATTCCTTCTTGAGCTGAGCTTTAAGCTTCTGAATATGTGTCTTATTTCTCGCAACAATCAGCATATCATCCACATAAAACAACAAATATGTCAGATCATCACTCTGCTTGAAATAGACATAACTATCATACTCACATCAGTTGTATTTGGCCTTGATCATGAAAGAGTCGAACCGTTTGTACCACTGCCTGGGAAACTACTTAAGTCCATAGAGGGATTTCTTTAGAAGACACGCCTTGTTTTTTTATCTTCCTGAATATAACCTTCAGGTAGTTTCATGTATATCTTCTCCTCCAGCTCACCATGCAGAAACGCTATTTTCACATCCATATGCTCTAACTCTAGATCAAATTGAGCATATATCGCCAATAACATCTGAATAGATGTATGCTGACTACAAGAGAGAAAATCTCATTGTAGTCAATACCCTCCTTCTGAGCATATCCTTTGGCAACTAACCTTGCCTTGTATTGCTTATTATCCTTCTTGCGAAAGACCTATCTGCCTATTGCCTTGGAGTTCTTTAAAGATTGAGTAACTTTCATGTTTGATTTTTATCCAAAGACTCTATCTCTTGCTCATGGCTGTAATCTACTTGTCGTGGTCATCTATCTCGATCGCTTCCCTTTAACTGCCAGGTTCTTATGTTTCTGTTACTAATACGAAAATGACATGATCTTCATCCCAGCTATATTTTGTTGGCGGCACCATAATTCTGACCTCAACGGTCTAGGTTGCTCTTGAGTAGCCTCCTGTTTGTCACCATCTGAATCTGAGGAGTCCTCTTCTGACCCTTCAGGCCTTTTAGGGCTATTTGAGAACTCGATTCCCTTTTCCTAAGTGTCTGTTGCCGAACTGTCTGAAGCTCCACCTTGCGCTTTATCCTCCGTTTTTGACTTTTCTCGCAACATTGAATCTTCGTCAAAAACCACATCTCTACTGGTAAAGGCACTCCTTTTCTCGGGATTCTAAAGTCTGAAACCCTTGACTCCTTTGGTGAACCCGATGAAAATACACTTCTTAGACTTGGACTCTAGTTTGTTCTTTTTCTGACTATCAACCAAGCTATATGTCGGGCAACCAAAATCTGTAAGGTTGAATAGTCCACAGATACTCCTTACCATATCTCTTCTGGGATCTGAAGATCAATAACTGTTGATGATGATATATTTACCAGATAACTCGCATGATTCACCGCCTCTGCCCAAAATCCTTCTGACATGTCAGCCTGTAATCTGATATTGCAGGCATACTCTATAAGTGTTCGATTCATGAGTTCTGCTACTCCGTTTTGTTCTAGTTACCCTAGAATACTTAGCTGGTGTTTGATGCCGTTACTTGCTAAGTAGTTTTTGAATTCTTTGGAGGTGTACTCGCCTCCATTATCAGACCACAAGATTTTCATCTTCCGCCCCGTCTGATTTTTCGCCAAAGTTTTTCACTCCTTGAGCTTCTAAAATACTTCCAATTTCTGCTTTAAGAAGTATACCCAAATTTTCCTTAAAAAATCATCTATGAAAGTAACATAGTACCAAACACCTCCAATGGATACTACTGGCGAAGGCCCTCACACATCTGTGTGTGTGATATCTAGCAAGCCTTTTATCTTGTGCTGAGATGTAGAGAAAGCTACTCTACGTTGCCTACCCATAATGTAAAATTTACAAAGATCAAATTTGCAATATTTGATACCTAATAGAGCACTCCTTTTGCGTAGGACTTGAAGACTTCGCTCGCTCTTATGTTCAAGACGCATGTGCCAAAGTCTTGTAGTATCATCCTTCTCTGTTGCTGCTGAAGCATCACCAATAATAATGTTTCCTGTCAACTTGTACAAGTTTGCTGTTCGTTCTCCTTTGAGAATCGTCATGGAGCCTTTAGTAACTTTAATTACTCCATCTGCACCGAAAACTTGTATCCACAAGCTTCCAAAGCTCCCAACGAGAGAAGATTCTTCTTTAAATCCGGAATGTGTTGAACGTTCGTGAGGGTTCAAACCTGTCCATCAAACATTCTCATATAGATATTGCCGATGCCAACAATCTTACACACGGTGTCGTTTCCCATCAGGACAGAGCCTCCATCTTAAGGCTTGTAAGTACTGAATCACTCCTTTTTGGGCACATGTGATATGTGCACCCCGAGTCAAGTAACTAAATATCTGAGTATTTATCTTTTCCTAACTCAGCTGTCAAGACACCACATTATTCCTAATTTGTTTCTTCGACAATCCCAGCTTGATCTAACTTTCCACTAGTACTAACCCCATCAGAATCTTTGCCGCCTTTTCTCTTCTGTATCTCCTCGTATTTCATACAATTTTTCTTGATGTGCCCTAGTTTCTTGCAAAAGTAGTAAGAGAAACTGTTAGAAGCCTCTAGATCCCTTTTGGGTCCCCTACTCTTTGATCTTCTCCTCTGGCCCTTGACAAACAATCCTGAGGCCTCCTCTGTAGAATATGTCTTCTTCATCAGTTCGTTGTTCTGGAGTATCTGCTTAACATCTTCTAACTCTAAGGTCTCCTCACTATACTGATGGTGGTCACCAAGTGGTCATAACTTAATAGAAGAGAAGAGAGGAACATAAGAGCTTTGTTTTCTTCTTCTACCTTAACCTCTAGAGCTAACAAGTTGCTTAAAATTCTATTAAAAGCATTGAGATGTTGTAGAATAGGCGTACTTTCCTTTATCCGAAGGCTGTATAACTGCTTCTTCATTAAAGCTTATTCGACAAACTTTTTATCATGTACAGGCTCTCCAGCCTTCAGCAAAAGCCAGCAGTTATCTCCTCGTTCGTCACGTTGTAGAGGACTTCATCTGATAGGCATAGTATGATCATCGCCTTTACGCGGAAGTCGATGTCATTCCACTCATTATCCTCCATCTTCGATGGCTTCTTCTCAATACCAAACAGGGCCTTGTGTGTGCCCTCCTTCACGAGCAACAATGTTACTCGCATCTTCCACAACATGAAGTTGGACTTCTCGTTGAATTTCTCCACCTCGAACTTGGTTGTCGTGATTGTCTTGCTAGCCATCGCTCTGATACCAATTGTTGATGATTTATCACCGATCAAACAATAGAGAAACATCAAGTCATAGACTCGGCAGTGGAAGCGGAAGCGTAGAAGATGTACCACTAGCAAGCAATCACCACATAATCAAGAAACACAAGATTTAATATGGTTCAGTAATGTGCCTATGTCCACGGGGAGGAGGGGAGAAATATTTATTGAAGAAAATACAAGAGTTATAATGAGATCTCTCTCACAACTCTCAATGGTGGAATTCTAGAATTTATTTTGGATTCTTAACACACCTTCAAAAAGCCGCCCCTAGGGTTTATATAGGCACATGGGATGATCATAATCCAACATGAACTCAAATAAGCACCTCCTTAGAGAAATAGGAAACCCTTATTCAAAGCAAAATAGGAGACAGATCCGTATTAGAAAACTGCGAAAAAACCCTGAATTCTTCTCCAATGAATATGAGGCACTCCAAATACTAACAGTGCCAAGTTGTTATATCATCCTATTAGCCAAGTGGTCGGGTAAGATCAGCTGGATGAGGTTGAATCTGGAACCTTCATGATCGGTGAGATTTGCAGGTGTCGCAATCTCGCAGAGGTCGTAATTTTAACCACTACAGATGACCCCTCCATCTCTTCTTCTCAGAGTCTCTGACCGGGAAGGAGAGAATCGAATTAGTTTCAGAGTAGAACTCGCAGTTGCCACTACAAGACAAGACCGGGGAGTCACTGGAGAATCGATTAGTATTTATGTGCATTTAATGCTCTAGGCTAGTTGTCAGACTGCAAGTCCCATCGGCGTGCGTGATGTACAGGATGCCACCATTTGGGGGCCTTTGGACTCACGCAATGGCTTGAATTCAAGCGTGAAAGGCGACAAAGCAACCGCCTTTCTAGAGTCATCATTACACCGATGTCAGCACATGATTCAAATTCGGAGAAAAAGAGGGAGAAATTTCATAAATCTCAAATTTTCCAAATCTTCTTGAGTCCTGCATCTCTTCATCTTTTTTGTTATGCCTTCGATCTCTGCTCCCAAATCAAATTCAAGTCCATCGTCCCTCTTCTGAAATGGCTGACACCGAAGGAAGGGAAAATGGCCCAGTTCCCCACTAAGACAACCATTGATTTTGATCCCACACCGAAAATCCTCCGCAACTAGAAAGAGGCGGATGAATATCTAGCGAAGCATAGCGTCTGACTGTCATTGAACTCAAGATGGAGTGGTGCCCTACCAAGACCAACTATACAATGGCCCCTGAGTTTGAATCAATTCGATCACTTCTACCGTATGCTGTTGCCAATTCTCAACAAAATATCAATAAATATTAAAAACTGTTGTATTTATCTTACAAATGAAGCAATTGCCTTGTGGATCCGTAGTGAGCCTATTATATCATTAGGGCTTTGTTTGTTTCGAAAATCATATAATTAATGGCTATTTTATAAGCATAGCAAGAAGAATAGAGGAAGTGGTATTATAAACAATTCTTGTGTTTGTTCTGTGGATAATATTTTATACAACTGGGGACTTGGTGTGATCAATCTCATGATGATTATATTAGATAGCATCTGTTGTGAGCTTGGTTACAGTAAAATACATGTATATATTTATATGATATTTTAGTATGTCTAGTTTATCTGTATGGAATCTTGAAATCTTTAGGTAATACATGTAAGGAATCTTGAAATCTTTCGGAATGACACATGGGAACCCAGAACATGCGGAGTGCCAGCAAACAAGTGTCAATTAAGTTTCATTAGGGTTTGTATACAAGTAGGGCCTAAAGCTTCCTTCAAAAACAATGAGCTGGCTCCTGACTTAAGGCTCATAGCATTGCCCTTAAAAATATAAAATTACAGAATTAAACATGTATGAGGTAATTAAATACCGGACCCTCCTTTTCTTTTCTTTTTTTAATTCTTATTCATGACAGAATTCATATCTACACTATCATCATGTACGATTTAAGTTGTACTGTAAAGGTAAATTCATTGGGGGAATTGTGAATAACAATGTAAATCAGGTGTAAACACCAGAGAATTACATGAAAAATTCGAGAAGGGGAAAATCATGGAGCAAAGAGAGAAAAGAGAGATTCTACTAAATCAAAGAGATTATAAGGAGTTCTCAACACTTTATTACAAGTTTAATTATCTAGGGTTCGATCCGTTGTAAAAGAGGAAGAGATCAACTTAGCTTAGAGTTGAAGAGTTGAGTCATGGACTCCGAGATCTCTACTTATGGATCAGCCCATGATCAGAATCGCCCGTAACACCCCAGCTGTAATTGGTAGAGTGGTGCATGATTTTCAGGGATCACGCTACTTAGCGAGGATAACGGCTCAACTCCACAATTATTATCTACCACATGTCGAGTTGTTGTAACCATCCTGTTAGCTGATTAATCATCAATTCTATATTTATTATCGCATTTTTTGCCAGTTTATAAATAAAGTACTACTTCTTACCCGTGTTTTGGTCACTTGTGCAGATTACAAGTATATAGGGGTAAAGTTGCAATAAATGAAACGGTCCCATATTTCATTATTTTAATCCTTCACAAATTCTCAATTTAAAAAAAATAATTATCTTTCTAATCATATAAAAGTTCAAAATTTCGACTACATCTCCTTTGCATTTAGTCACTTACCTAAATGCAACATATAACAATATGAGCCAATATGACTTTTCTCAATCTAAATACATGATATATAAAGCTCCATAATCACCTACGCAACTTAATAATATTTACGCTTGACATCGCCTACTTATCTATATATAACATTTGAAAATCACAACATAATGAGCTCAAGAGTATACCTTTTGGCTTCCATAATTCAACATAGAAACTGTCTTTAACTTCAACTCAAAATAATGATCATCAAAATCTAACTTACTTCAATACAAATCCATTCCTCATTACAACACATGCTACAAGTACACATACTGACTAACTCATGAATATCTACATCAAGAAACTCTTACAAGTAATAACACATAGCCACATCTTCATTATTTTCATTATTAGTGAAATTCTCAATACAACGTCTATGATTTGAAGTTGGGCCTCCGCCTCGCTATGATCTGAAAACATGTATTGGGAAGGAGTGAGCTCGACAGCTCAGTAAGGAGTAAAAAGAAAATTAAGGAATAATATACAGATCAAATAAGAAGCATGATTTTCTTCAAATAACAAAAGTAAGTATGAATGAGTAAGGAAACAGAAAATTATCATAATAGGCAGTCAACACAACTATCTTTATAGTCTGTGGTATGGTCTGATCCCTTTGATCATTGATTTTCTTTAACATTTTTTCAAGTTCTATTTCATATATTACAATGATATTAGATTCTCAGGCTTCCCCCTCCTACCGGCTCCCGCGCGCGCGCGCGCGCGTGTGTGTATAAAATTAACAATAACACCGTCTTCCCCTCCTATCGGCTCCCGACCGGCCCCTTCCTCCAGTATATAATATATAATTAACAATAACTCCCTCTTCCCCCCTCTTACCGTCTCCCGCCCGACCCCTTTCCTCCAATATATAAGATGACCACCGCCAGTTCCAGATCATGGGTTAGGCAATTTCTCTCATGGGGCTTCAGTTGTCTTGAGGTGAATGATATCACTCTGCCTCGTTGCATCAACATACAGCCCAGGCCCCGCTCAGAAGCATCACTATGTATCACCATCCTCCCATAGCCATCTAGAATTGCTAGAACTGGTGTTGTTGTCAATCGATCCTTCAGTTCCTCAAATGCTAACTAGCATTCCTCAGTCCACTGATACTTCACTTTATTTCTAGTGAGCTTGGTTAGAGGCTCGGCGATCCTGGAGAATTTTGGACAAACTGACGATAGTAACCAGCTAGTCTAAGAAACTTTTCACTTTCACGAATGACTTTGGGATTAGCCAATCTCTGACAGCTTCTACTTTGACTGGATCCACCGAGATGCCATCCTTAGATATGATGTGCCCGAGAAATGAGACATGGTCTAGCCAAAAAGAGCATTTACTAAGCTTTGCATATAACTTCTCTTGTTTAGAGTTTGCAGGACAATCCTCAAGTGCTCAGTGTGCTCCTCTTTGGTCTTGGAATAGATCAGGATACCATCAATGAAGCCACGACAAATTGATCTAAGTATGGAGCAAAGACGAGATTCATCAAGTCCATGAATACCGCAAGAGCATTGGTGACTCCGAATGGCATAATAAGGAACTCGAAATGTCTATATCGCGTCCGAAAAGTAGTCTTAGATACATCTTCAGCTTTCACCCGCACTTGGTGATAACCAGAATGAAGATCTAGCTTAGAGAATACTGTGGCTCTCCCCAATCGATAGAAGAGATCGTCAATCCGGGGTAAGGGATACTTATTCTTGACTGTGACGTGGTTCATTTCTGGTAATCAATGCATAGTCGTTGGCTACCATCCTGAAAGTACACCTAGAGGGGGGGTGAATAGGTGTAAGTGCTAATCTAGGGCTAAATAAAAAAAAAATCTAATGCTCTAAATGCGGAAGCTAATGCAAATGTTGCACAAACTTATACAATACAACAAGTGTAGCCGAATTCCCCTTGCGAGGCTCTGGACTAACTCCTCTTGATTCCCCTTGAAATGGGTTGAGGTGCTATGTGAAGCTCTTGTTGGATGAGTACAAATTAGGCACACACACACAAGCAATCCAAGCAAACAAGGGTATAGCAATAAAAGGAATGCAAGGCACTAAATGCAAGCAAGTATGAATATGCTCAATCCCACGCAAGTATATGTATGATGCTATGAATGAATGAATGAATGCTTGCACAAATATAAGAGAGAGAGTTAGAGAAATTGGACAATCGCAAACACAAGGATATGATTCGAGGTTCGAGCCCCTAGCTCTACATCCCCGCCTACACCTCCGTGTAGGATTTCCCAATCCACTATAGGAGTACCAAACTCCTCTCTCAACCTTACAATGCCACCGAGGCAATACAACACACAATCCACCTCTATCAAGAGGGATACGGCCCGTAGCCAACCACAACACACACCTCTACCTAAGAGGTATAAGGCCCGTAGCCAACAACAAACACTACCTCTACCGAAGAGGCTCACACACCAATACCACTCCGATCACCTCTACCGAAGAGGGATTCACAAATTAAGGAGGGTTTACAACTCAAGAGGTGTACACCTACAACCTCAAACACTTCTCTTTTCTTTCTCTTTTCTTTTCTCTTTTCTTTTCCACAAAAACAAAAATCCTAATAGTTTAGGATAGAAGATAGCTCAAGTGTGGAAACTATGTGTTTTTGGAAAACAAGCAACAAAGAAAACACTTGGGAAATTCTTGTAAAAGATGGAGAATGAAAACCAATACAAATATCCCAAATCCTATTTCTTTGATTTTTCCAAAAACCCAAAACAATAAAGATTAGAAGTTTAAAGCACAAAACTATTTTGAAAACTCTTTAAAAACACTTCAGAAACTGCAATTTTTCCCTTATAAAAACCTTGGCCAAAATCCCAAATGAATGGGTTTATATAGGCCAAAACAGAAAACTAGCCGTTAGGCTGATGTGGCATTTTTGACAGCCACCGGTCGACCGGCCCGGTCGACCGCCAACGGTCGAAATTATGACCGTTGGGAGATTCGGTCGACTGCCAGTCGACCGACCAACAGAAGGAAACACAGTTTCCTTCTATCGGTCGACCGACCCAGTCGACCGAAAAAATACAGAGAGCAGACTCTCTATATCGGTCGACTGGGTCCGTGTCCCGGTCGACCGACGGACATGCACAGCCTGTGCATGTCCCGGCAGAGCAGCCGGTCGACTGCCGGTCGACCGGTCTGCCTGGAAAACTGTTTTTCTGGGCAGATTTTGAGATAGAAAATTTTGTAAAAAATATTTTAACACTTGTAAAAATTCCACAAAAATATGTTTTATCATTTTACTTGATAACTAAACTTGTGATAAAAATTTCAAGACATATATCAAACATATCAATTCATTTTTGTGTCTTGCCAATTTTATCAAAAATAAAACTTATATTTTTATCAAACTAGATTTTTCCAAAACATGAATAGGAATGTCAAAATAAGTTTGTCTATAAGTTAAGCATGTATGTATAACTAGAAAACATCTACTATACATATTAATCATGAAAACTTGATTTGATCAAACTATTCATGAAATCAATATCAAAACCAAACCATGTGTATTTTGTGCACTTGAGCATATCAACTAAACTAAGCTTTAACAAATGGATCTAAAACTCAAAACTAAACCTATGGATACCTAAGTCTTCTTGACGATCTTCATCTTCAAGTAGACTAGCTCCCAAACGCGATCCACCGAGTGCAAAGGTATGATCTTTAAGCTTTGGCACCGGAATCACCATGATAAGCTTCCAAACATCTTGTTGAAGCTAATCACCAACACTAATAACCTGCTAATGATCTGAAACTTAGAAACACAAGATTATTAGTAAACATAACTACATGAGTGAGTCATCATCAAAACTAGAGTGGAAGGCCTTTGGGCCAACAATCTCCCCCTTTTTGATGATGACAAAACTCATGGAGTTATATATGCATGGATTAAAGTTAAGCTTCAAGGAAGCTCCCCCTTAACTCATGCATAAACAAAATAACCAATGAATATGCAATGAATGACAATGCATGAACAATATTAAACATGTTATAGCTCTAGATACCAAAGAAGTAAAACAAACTCTAAGCTCTAGATACCAATAACATAAACAACAATAATATAAACAACATTTTCTTACTAAAACAAATACATGCATATAACAAAATCATGCATATAATAAAAACCAAATTCTTCTCCAAAATACTTCTCCCCCTTTTTGTCAATCATCAACAAAAGGGGTAAATAGCAAAATCAAACATTTTTTTGTAATTCTTAAAGCAAATACATGCATACAAAGACATGCATATAAGCTACAAAAATCTTCTCCCCCTTTTTGTCCTAATCAAGGAACCAATAAAGGGTAAAAAAATATAAAAACAAATTTTCTCCCCCTTTTTGTCAAAACAAAAAGATCAAGAAGGGGTAATCCAAAACAAATATGATACCAATTCAAGATATGACAATAAGGTGCATATTGATACCAAATGAAATAAACAAAGATGAATAAATGTTATATGCTATATATATTCATGAAGAGGAAGACGCTAAGTTAGCTTCCCTACACATATGCATTACATGAAGGAGGAATGTGAAGCCCTAATTCACATAACACACATTATGTAATGAATAAGAGGAGATGTGAAGCTCCCCCTACACACGTGTACCATATAAAGAAAAGATGTTAAGCTTTTCAATACACAATACACTCAACATGAATTTATATACATATAGGCAATGTAAATCAAAAGTATATCTATTTTTCTTAAACAAAATCTTGAGATACCAATTAACAATACTCAACATAAACATCTTGATATCTTTAAGAGAAATATGTTCTTTTAACCATATGATACCAATTTGAAAGTAATTGAAAGTAATTTTAACATAAAGCAAGGGAGTGGGAATCAAATACCAATTGAAAGACAACATCAAATTTTCTCCCCCTTTATGAAATACCAACTAAACATATGCATAAGCTTATTTTAAGATACAAATTGAAAACAATCAATCATTAGAATTTTCAAGCTTAGCATTAGATGTATATGTATGAAAGTAATAGATACCAATTGAAATTGATACCATAGGATAGAAAGCATACATACATACATAAAACATATATGAGTATACAAGAAGGATCAAAATTGATACCAATTGAAATATGTTCAAAGATACCAATTTAAAGAATAAGGTCAAGTGTATCTCATATTATCACAATAAGGAATACGAACAAGTTAAATGAAAAGTTTTGTTAACTAGTACGAAATCCTTCAAGCAAGGAATAAATACAAGTCATTTTTCATAAAAATGAAATCCACATGATAATCAACACTCTATTCAATTAAGTATGAAAGGTCTCATGAAAACAAAGCATGACCAATTAATAGGTGTGAGTGTACAAGTAAAGTGTGGAGATCACAATCATGAAAAATTGTTCAATTAAGTTCAAGTATTCCTTAAAATAAGAAATCATCAAATATTTAATCTTCTAGATATATGTATGTCTAATACAAGCTAAAGTATACATACATATCCAAAATACAAACGAGTCCACAAGTATATATGCATGAAGGCACGTGGCTCAAAAGGATGTATATGTATAAGATTAGTTTGAACTAGGTAGACATATACATGAAGTCAAATAAAACACATGAAAAACATGAAAATCTCAATTTTCATTTAAAATCAAATTCATTTCAAGGTATATGTATGATTTGTCAAACAATAAGTATACATACATATCCCTAAACACAATTGAGTCCATAATAGATATTTGCATGAGGGGCAAATGACTCAAGGGTATACATGTATATCTTAATGTTTGGCAAGTTAAACATATACATGAAGTAAAAACTCATAATCATAAGATAAATACAAAAATTGAATACAAGTTTAAAAATGTACGAATCATCAAAACTAGACTATATTCACACATCTAATGGGAACAACCAAGCATTCAATCCAAAACATATATAGATTTGTTTGTAGCCCATTCTATGTGCAAGTATAAATCCTAGTCTTAATGAGAACTAACATCTAAACATGTAATCAAATCATTAAGTACAATACAAACACGAATATCATTTTGCTAAAACAAACACGTAAATTCATCAAAATTCTTTTATTTTGTGAACCAACTTCTAGGTATATGTATGATCCATCCAAATCTAACGATATACATACATATCCCAACTATAAACGAGTCTATTAAAAATATTTGCATTGAAGGCAAAAGACTCATGGGTATACATGTATATTTATTAGTTTGAATTTAAATACATATACATGAAGTAGAATCATAAAAATAGGTATGACAAGTATAAACTAAGAAATCATCAAAACTAGCCTATACTTGTGCACATAGTGGGTACAAATGAGCATGAAGAGCAAAACATATATAAGTCAATTTGTTCTCACTAAGTGTACATGTATACATGCAAGTTTTGATAAGATCTACATTTAAACATGTATATACCACAAGAAGCACAAAACACATATAAAACATCATGATACAACTAAAACATGAATCAAACGTTCAAATGATCAATATGTATATGCATATGCATAAGATCTAGGATATACATATTAGATCAAAAATGAGATCACACAAATATAAATCTATATTGAGCATGGGTGTCTCTAAACAACTAAGCATGTATATCACTAATCAAATGAACATGATATAACATAGTGAACATTAAACAATGACATGCTATAACACAAATGATATGAACATGTAATCAATGAACAATTAAAACATGTTATAATCATAAATAGGGAGTTAGGAATTGTTACCAAAAGCCTAGAAGGCAACCTTCCTTGTCTCCTAAACATGGTGGTCCTTTCCACCAAATCATCCCTTGAAAGTGATGCATCCAATTGATTTCCTTTAAGTACGGAACGCATCCACTCCAAGGTGCCATCACTCTCACGTCATGTGAGAGTCCACACCTACATCATAAATTGGAGGGGTGGTCTTTGGTACCCATTGTCTTTTGGGTCCATGGGAGTTAGTCTCATCTCTAACCCAAACAAATTTCTTTTTATTTGCTAAATTATTGACATGTAATCTATCAAAGCAAAATTTAGCAAGGTGGCCTTTTCGACCACAATGTGTACAAGTGTACACATGAGCATACGTGTGATGGTGTCCGTGAGGAGCATGTGTATGCCTTGGAGGGTGTGCATGCATAAAGATGGAACTTGTTTCTTTCGAAGCAAAGTTTCCAATCGTGTATGGTTCATGGCACATTGGCTCATAGTGGAGCCCAAACAATCTACCTTCTTCTTAAGCATACAAATATCATCATTAATCTTAGAAGAAGAGGTACATGCATTAGGTAGTCTAGATGATGAGGCTACACTAGCATGGCAAACATGAGAAGACATATCATTTTTCAAAGAATTATTTTTACTTAAACAAATTTCTAATTCTTTTGAAATGAACACAATTTCTCTTTTCAAAGAATCATTTTCTTTTAAAACAAATTCTACCTTTGAAGATAAAATATCATTATTTTTTAAAACCTCATTGCAATCATTTTTAGATTTTAAAAGGTTATTTTCTTTAAGTGCAAGTTCTAATTGAGATCTCAATGAATCCCTTTCATTATAGACCTCAACCTTCTCTTGCAAAACAATATCAAGTCTAGTATGCAAATCCTTATTTTCTTTTTCAATTCCTAGACTTTTCTTTTTCAAAATTTTATAATTTTCTATCAATTTTTCACAAACTATAGAAAGTTCTTCATTTAAGGCATGGGGATCAACAATATCATCACATGAAGAACAAGCATCATCACTATCTAGGTGGGATTCCGAATGTACCTCAAGGGAGTCATTCCCTTGGACCATGAAACATTGTGGTTCGGATTCTCCACTAGATTCCTCTTCTTGGATTTGTTCTTGAAGCTCGGAGGTGGTGGTTGTGGTTGTCAATTTGTTCCACACTACAAAAGCGGAATCAATATTAGAAACATGTAAAAGATAATCTTTAGGCAATGTGCTTCTAATAGCCTCTAGGGCTTGTGCATTGGCCCTTATATGAATGAGGTTACCAAGATAGCATTTCTTGGTAGCCGCAAGGAAAGTATGTAAACCTAGGGTTGTAGGTAAATGGACATCCTAGTCTTCCAAACAAGAATGTTGGAAGGGTCATAGCTAGGAGGGGTCATGAAGTCCATGGTAAACTAAATGTATGCAAACAAATATTATGCAAACAAGATTAGCAAGCAAATGGATCACTCCTAGGATGTTAAGCCTAATATCAGGAGCACTAGCTCTGATACCAATTGAAAGTACACCTAGAGGGGGGGTGAATAGGTGTAAGTGCTAATCTAGGGCTAAATAAAAAAAAAATCTAATGCTCTAAATGCGGAAGCTAATGCAAATGTTGCACAAACTTATACAATACAACAAGTGTAGCCGAATTCCCCTTGCGAGGCTCTGGACTAACTCCTCTTGATTCCCCTTGAAATGGGTTGAGGTGCTATGTGAAGCTCTTGTTGGATGAGTACAATTAGGCACACACACACAAGCAATCCAAGCAAACAAGGGTATAGCAATAAAAGGAATGCAAGGCACTAAATGCAAGCAAGTATGAATATGCTCAATCCCACGCAAGTATATGTATGATGCTATGAATGAATGAATGAATGCTTGCACAAATATAAGAGAGAGAGTTAGAGAAATTGGACAATCGCAAACACAAGGATATGATTCGAGGTTCGAGCCCCTAGCTCTACATCCCCGCCTACACCTCCGTGTAGGATTTCCCAATCCACTATAGGAGTACCAAACTCCTCTCTCAACCTTACAATGCCACCGAGGCAATACAACACACAATCCACCTCTATCAAGAGGGATACGGCCCGTAGCCAACCACAACACACACCTCTACCTAAGAGGTATAAGGCCCGTAGCCAACAACAAACACTACCTCTACCGAAGAGGCTCACACACCAATACCACTCCGATCACCTCTACCGAAGAGGGATTCACAAATTAAGGAGGGTTTACAACTCAAGAGGTGTACACCTACAACCTCAAACACTTCTCTTTTCTTTCTCTTTCTTTTCTCTTTTCTTTTCCACAAAAACAAAATCCTAATAGTTTAGGATAGAAGATAGCTCAAGTGTGGAAACTATGTGTTTTTGGAAAACAAGCAACAAAGAAAACACTTGGAAATTCTTGTAAAAGATGGAGAATGAAAACCAATACAAATCCCAAATTCCTATTTCTTTGATTTTTCCAAAAACCCAAAACAATAAAGATTAGAAGTTTAAAGCACAAAAACTATTTTGAAAACTCTTTAAAAACACTTCAGAAACTGCAATTTTTCCTTATAAAAACCTTGGCCAAAATCCCAAATGAATGGGGTTTATATAGGCCAAAACAGAAAACTAGCCGTTAGGCTGATGTGGCATTTTTGACAGCCACCGGTCGACCGGCCCGGTCGACCGCCAACGGTCGAAATTATGACCGTTGGGAGATTCGGTCGACTGCCAGTCGACCGACCAACAGAAGGAAACACAGTTTCCTTCTATCGGTCGACCGACCCAGTCGACCGAAAAAATACAGAGAGCAGACTCTCTATATCGGTCGACTGGGTCCGTGTCCCGGTCGACCGACGGACATGCACAGCCTGTGCATGTCCCGGCAGAGCAGCCGGTCGACTGCCGGTCGACCGGTCTGCCTGGAAAACTGTTTTTCTGGGCAGATTTTGAGATAGAAATTTTTGTAAAAAATATTTTAACACTTGTAAAAATTCCACAAAAATATGTTTTATCATTTTACTTGATAACTAAACTTGTGATAAAAATTTCAAGACATATATCAAACATATCAATTCATTTTTGTGTCTTGCCAATTTTATCAAAAATAAAACTTATATTTTTATCAAACTAGATTTTTCCAAAACATGAATAGGAATGTCAAAATAAGTTTGTCTATAAGTTAAGCGTGTATGTATAACTAGAAAACATCTACTATACATATTAATCATGAAAACTTGATTTGATCAAACTATTCATGAAATCAATATCAAAAACCAAACCATGTGTATTTTGTGCACTTGAGCATATCAACTAAACTAAGCTTTAACAAATGGATCTAAAACTCAAAACTAAACCTATGGATACCTAAGTCTTCTTGACGATCTTCATCTTCAAGTAGACTAGCTCCCAAACGCGATCCACCGAGTGCAAAGGTATGATCTTTAAGCTTTGGCACCGGAATCACCATGATAAGCTTCCAAACATCTTGTTGAAGCTAATCACCAACACTAATAACCTGCTAATGATCTGAAACTTAGAAACACAAGATTATTAGTAAACATAACTACATGAGTGAGTCATCATCAAAACTAGAGTGGAAGGCCTTTGGGCCAACACATCCTTCTTCTTAACTAAAAACACCGGAGCACCCCAGGGTGAAGCACTCGGTCGAACTAACCCCTTATTGAGCAATTCTTGAATCTTCTTCTTTAGTTTCGCTAGTTCTATCGAAGTCAGGCGGTACATCACCTTAGAAATAGGGGCTGTTCCAGGCAAGACTTCGATACTAAATTCAATCTCTCGAACAAGGGGTAGTTTAGGGAGATCCTCAGGAAAGATGTCAAGAAATTCACATATCACCTCAGGCATATTAACCTGCTCCATAGAGTTCAAGAACTCTAGCACTCCCTTCAATTGCCTCTTCTTGAATTGGGTTTGCTCCAGAGTTACATCCCTGACATGGAATTCAAACTCTTGATGACTGGGGACCCGAAAAGTAACTTTCTTCTTCCTACAATCAATGACTCTTCTTATTTGATCTTCCTATGCTCTCATTGACTGTAAGAAGTGCCCAACCAGTCCATGCCCAAGACAACGTCAAACCCAGAGTCCTTTATGACTGTCAGGTTAGTTAGAAACTTCTAACCACAGATCACTATAGGGGACTGGGTCGACTTGGGAGGAAGAGGAAACAATTCTGTTTTGAGTCACGAGTGTCTGGAACAAATAGGGAAGAGTTTAGAAGGGAATCTAAGGCACGAGTTTAGGCTAATATATGTATCCAGAATATTATAGATGATTTTTCTTATATGTGAATCTGATTGTCTTTATATGGTGCGGAATCAAATAAAGCTGGCTCTGATACAACAAAACCATATCACGCACCGTGATTAGCATCTAATATTGCATAATTTTTATCACATCTGCACATTTATTTTACATAAATACTGCTAATAATGCTTTGCTTGTGTGATCCTCGGTCCAGGTGTGCAATGAAGAAGAAGACCCTAAATCACCATTTAAGGGGTGATTAAAGGCATATAAAGTAGCCATTGACCTTAGGAGGAGATTCTGTCAGACCAGGAGATCAAATCCAAAATCAGAATAGTACAACCAACAGGGGACCGAAGCGACAGCGCGCAGCAGGCGGCGCTGCGCGCGTCGCCCTGGTACAGCCGTGAAACACGGGTCTGGCCGCGTTTTCGCGACCGTACTGGCGCGGCTGCGCCAGTGCCTTGGGCCAGGGATTACCCTTTGGCCCTCTTTTCCCTGGTACCTATAAATACCCTCTTGGGGTTCTCTTCAGGGGATATCTAGAGATTTAGAGCATTGTTGTTAGTTTGTTTCTAGGATTATAATTGTTTTTATGTTTTTCTCCCTTCTTCTACTTAGTTTGGCCATTAGAGTGAAAGAGAGAGTGCGTACAAGTTGTATTTGAAGGTGACAAGTTTATACAAGTAATACTTCTCTTTCTTCTTTCTATTTACTTGGTGTTTTCATTTGCTTTTACTTTCTTATTTTAGCGTAATACTCCTTCTCTTTACTTCTTCTCTCTTGTTGTTTTTCTTTTCTTACTCATGTCTACCTAACTCTTTCATTGCATGACTAACTAACTACTAACCCACTAATCTCTAACAACTTGAGTGATAACCTAAATGAGTCATAGTGTTAAACAAGCCTTGTCCAAACGAGAGCTATGACATCTTAAGATGAGGGTTCTAACTCTAACTTACTTACAAGTATTCCCTTTCTTATATTTCATGCTTAACGGTTTTTGATGATTCATAGATTGTAAACTTTACTTGTCTTTGTAAGTTAGAGGTATTCCTATTATCTTTGTCGATACTATTTGTGCACTTGTTTCTTCCCTTATTATCGCCTTTGATTGGATCTTGATAAGGGAATGTTCAAGTTTTGTCGTGTAAAGCTAAGTTAAAGGAAGGACTTTCATTCGGTCTCCAACGTGAATAGTTCCTATGCATAAAGGTTATGCTTTCCTATGATCCATCATGAGGCTACATCTTCAAGAAGTTAGAGATTAGTGGGAGTACTTAGTAGAAAGTTAATCATACGTTTTTTACCTTTAAGAAACTCTTCTTTACAAACATCAACCAAATCCAACAATTCTTGAAATAACACTTGTTTTCATTTCAAATTCTTTATTTGAAAAAAGAACTTTTTCTTTACTTTGAATAACGAAGCCGCATCAAGCTTTCATCGCTCTCCCTCCTTGTGGATCCAACCCGTATAGCCACTTTACTAGTACGGAAGAATCGCAAAAGCAATAACATCAACCATCACTCCTTTACTTAATTTTGTGCATGCTTTTTGCCGATCAAATTTTGGCGCCGTTGCCGGGAGGGCATAGCTTTATTGTTCAAAACTAAAGATTTTTCTTTGTTTTTATGTGTAGGAGGAATACCAAGGAGCTAACTATTATGGGAAGCAAGAGTGGACGTTGCACAGGGAATTCATTTGCCCTCGAAAAATTCGTGTAAAAGCGAATTTCTCAGATTGAAGTACTAACAAAAGCTCTTCTGCAAGGTTTCTGAAAATCGCTCAAAAAGTGCTTTCTCAAAATTTTTTAGTTCACTTGTATGCTTCACCTTATACATTTGTAATAAACTCAATAGAAATCTATTTGTTGCTAAATTAAAAATCAGACTAGATCTTACATTGAGGGTACGTGTCTATTTCAATTCATTTTAATTTCTATTGAAGAGTGCTGGAGAAAGGTACGTGTGCATTCATATCGAATAGAACCAACATCTTGGAGTGATTTTCGCTTTGGGTGTTATCTTTATTTTTGTGTGTAGGAGGAATACCAAGGAGCTAACTATTACAGGAAGCAAGAGTGGTGGCCAAAGATGTTGCACGAGGAATTCATTTGCCCTCGGAAAATTCGTGTGAAAGTGAATTTCTCTGATTGAAGTACGTAAGCTCTTCTGCAGGGTTGCTGAAAATCGCTCAAAAAGTACTTTCTCAAATTTTTTAGTTCACTTGTATGCTTCACCTTATACATTTGTAATAAACTCAACAGAAATTCATTTGTTGCTAAATTGAAAATCAGACTAGACTCTTGCATTTAGGGCACGTGTCTATTTTAATTTATTTCAATTTCTATTGAAAAGTGCTAGAGGAAGGTACGTGTGCATTCATATGGAATAGAACCAACATTTTGGAGTAATTTTTCGCTTTGAGTGTTATCTTGTTGTGAATATACTGTACACTTGCACAATTGACATTAAGGGTAAAACTCAAATAAACAAGATAAGGTGGGGATTTCATCACCCTTCCTTAGTCCAAAAATCATCTCCAAGTGCACTCACATTATCCCAAGACTTAACTAAAAATTGATAGATGTTGGCCCTAGGGACATCTCGGACTCACTAAGAGATTAACCGAGGGTGAAAATTATAAGAACTATACTCCTATAAAATCGGTGTCTAAGGAAAGAGGATTGAGAGGTTAAGCCTTGAAAGCTCTGTGATTTGACGTAATGTAGGCCCGTCACTCACGCCCGGATATGTCCCACTGAGTTTTGTCCTTTCCTGGCCGATTAGCTTGTAGTCTAGTTCCTGCAACAACCTCCTCCAAAGAATCGACTAGTTAGGAGTCGTCTAGGTCCAGGTGTTGGCCCAAAAGGTTACACTCTCCATTTGTTTAGAGTTTTTGATGATAACAAAAAAAATAGAGCTATTTGGTACTAATTAGTTTGTTTAAGATAAGTTTCAGGTTAGTACCATATTTGGAGGCCATTGCTTAGCTATTGCAAGAACTTCTAGGTTCATGAAGTAAGAAGGCGTTTTGCACATCAAGGAAGGAACGTAGAAGAGAAGGCTCTAGCAAGGCATTGCATGGCTCAAGACCTCAAGATTGCTCAAGATAATTCATTAGATTTGTTTCTAGTTTTATAGTTTTGTTAAAGAATAGTGAATAGGTTTGAAGCTCTACCACACACGTTTTTGCACACATCTTATTTCTAAGTTTATTCTTTATATAATATGTACAAAATATTTTTATATATAATCTTCTGTCAACAAAATAATTCTTATATTTTATACTTATCCCTATTCAAGAATATTTATTAAAATCAAATTATTTTCAAAATTCTATTTTTGTTTTGGCCTTTGACCTGAGCCGGTCGACCGTCCGGTCGGCCGACCCTGTGTCAGGTCAAGACGGTCGACCGACCCAGTCGACCGAGATTCTGGCAGCAGTGCGTATCCGTGTGCACGTTTCACAGTCGACCGGGCGGTCGACCGAAACCTCCCTGACTGTAAGACATTTGCTCTCTGTATTTTTCGGTCGACCGGGCGGTCGACCGAGAGCCGGCAACGGCTCTTATTTTTGAAATTCGGTCGACCGACCGTCGACCGAAATAGCCGTTTGTACAGTAACGGCTATAATTTTAAAGATGTTTTATTTTGTCTTTTTCCCTCTAATATGTGTTTAAATGTTATTTGCTGACCCTAATTAGCCTTAAGTAAGTTTTATCTTTAAACCCTAGCCTCTTCTATAAATAGGGGTGTTTAGGGAGGGTTCATAACAAGAAAAATTTGCAAAAGTTTAACAAGTTTAAGACATTCAAAAGAGCTTGGTTTCTTGGTTTGTGCTGAAATTCTCTCTCATTTTCTGAAGTGTTTTCAAGAACTCTCTGATTTCTTTTTCTTTTCTCCTTACACACAAGAGCTTCATTCCTACTCATTGTTCTACAAGAATTTTTGTAAGGGAAGAGAGTTTTTGCAAAGAGAGTTTGTGGTCTTTTGACTACCAAGAGATAACTTGTACTTGTCATTGTGGAGTTGGGTACTCCGGTGTATTTGTAACATCTTTGTGAAGTTATAGTGGTTAGAAATCCTTCTGGGGAAGGCGGGGACGTAGAGCTGGGTGCTCGAACCTCGGAAAAATTATCGGTGTTTGCGTTTGGTTTACTTGCTCTTGCTTCTTACTTTACTTTCATTGCTCTTATTACTTGCTCTCAATTTTCATTGCAATATTCATTTGTTTTCATTCATCTTGTCAATCATTGTCCAATACAACAAGGTTGCATTGTGCACCTCCAACTCATTTCAAGAGGAATCAGGAGGAAGGAGTTCAGAACCCTTTGCGGGGCATTCGGCTTTTAGTCTTGTCTTGGGCGATTGTTGCATCATAATTTTTATTTGTGCATTGATTAGCATTATCACCTATTCACCCCCTCTAGGTGATTTTCAATTGGTATCAGAGCTTGGACTCTTGTTTGGCTTAACCTCCTTAGAGAGATCCGTAAAATTTGCTAATCAACATTTGCATTCCATCATTCATACACTAGTAAATATGGCCGATAACATCAAAACCCCTCCTAAATTTGATGAACTTAATTTCCCTATTTGGAAGGTTAGGATGACTATTTTCTTGTAATCTTTAGGTAGCCTAGTAGCTAAATCTTTGACCAAACCCTATGTTGTACCCGATAGTGATGAGAGCACATGGACCGACTTTAGAGAATATGAGGCTAACTCCAAGGCCCAAAATTCCCTCTTAACCGCCTTGAATGAGGATGACCTTACACGGGTAATACATTGCCAATCCGCCTATAAGATTTGGCAACATTTATTGGTCACACACGAGGGGACTTCACAAGTTAAGAGAGCTAAGATAGATATCTTGAGGTCCCAATATGAATCTTTTAAAATGATTGATGATGAATCTATTGATTGCATGACAACAAGGTTACTAAAATCACCAATGCTCTTTCTTCTTTAGGTGATGATATCTCCAATGACCAAAAGGTGCGAAAAATGATTCGGGCTCTTCCTTCATCATGGGAGATAAAGGCTACCACCTTGAAAGAATTGAACGACAAGGATAAAATGGACCTCATTAGTCTCATTGGGAACTTAAAGACCCATGAGATGGAAAAGAAGGCAAGAGAAGAGGCCGCTCCGCTAAAGAAGTCCATAACCTTCAAGTCTTCATCCACTCTTGAGGACGATGAAGAAGATGAAGAAGAAGATGAGGAGCTCTCCCTTCTTGTGCGAAATGTCAAAAGGATGTACCGGAAGAACAAGCTCAACTTCTGAAGAAAATTCGAAGGTAAAGAGGAGAGAAGAATTATTTGCTACAATTGCCGAAAGTCCAGACATATCATGGCGGATTGCCCAGAGTTCAAGAAGAAGATGACTTCCTCCTTCAAGCCAAAGAAGCCGGTGGAAAAGAAAGCGTACAAAGCAACTTGGGATTCGGAAAGCGAGTCCGAAGACGAGGTGGATCCGGCAAACATGTGTTTCATGGCAAACACACCAAGGTAACATCTCATCCTCTTGATGAAGAAGAAAATGTATTAAGTAAAGAAGTTCTTGTACATGCTTTTGTAGAACTCTCCGAAACTTATGATAATAAAAAGATTGAGTATTCAAAATTGGAAAAGGAAGTTGCTTTTCTTAAAAATCAACTTGCTATGGTTTCTAAAGAAAAAGATGAAATTTCTTCCAATCTCATTTCTATCCAAGAAGAATTTAGTGCTTACAAGGTTTCTTGTAAGGCAAAATTTTCTAAGGTTGATGAAAAAGAAATTTCTTCTTTAAAAACTAAAATGGTTGATTTTGAAAAGGTTTTAAAGATTGTGCTTTTAACACAAAGAAACTTGAAGAAAAGTTTTCTAAAAGGCACACCTCTCATGCTAAAGATCCTCATATTAAGATTCTCCATGCTCACACTACACACCACACTCATGCTAAATCCACACATGCTCACAAATCTCACACTCACTATGCTTTTAAATATGATAGAGTGTATAGATGTACTTATTGTGGTAAAAATGGACATTTGGCTAAGTTTTATTATGACCAAGTAAATAGATCAAATAATCTTGTTTGGGTTCATGGCACTAACCTCTAGGACCCAAGAAATGTGGGTACCAAAATCAAGTCCTAAATTGTTTGATGTAGGTACACACCAAGGCTCCGAGACGTAAGGAGCGGTGGGTACCTTGATAGTGGTTGTTCAAGACACATGACATGGGACATCAATAACTTTACAACCCTATCAAGGTACATGGAAGGTGGCTCCGTCACCTTCGGGGATGACTCCAAGGCACTATCATCGGTATAGGTAACATTCAAATTGGTGCATCTCCTATTATAGAAAATGTAGCTCTTGTTGATGGTTTGAAGCATAACTTGCTTCGTATTAGTCAATTTTGTGACCGTGAACTTAAGTTGTTTTTGATGATTCTTCTTGCAAGATTTTTGATGTTAAAACCAATGATTGTATTCTCACCAGTTTTCGTGACAATAATGTTTATATCATTAACATGCTTAATTTAGATTGTTCTACTAAATACTTGAATGCTTTTGATCAAAATTCTTGGCTTTGTATAGAAGATTAGGACATGCATCTTTTGATCATCTTTCTAGGATTAATTCTAAGGAATTGGTGAAGGGTATACCTTACTTGAAGTTTGAGAAAGACCGCATTTGTGGTGCGTGCCAACTTGGGAAACAAACCAAGTCTTCCTTCAAACCAATCAAGGATATCATGTCAACTCGACCATTAGAATTAATTCATATGGATCTTTTTGACCAACTAAAACTAAGAGTTTAAATGGTAGTAGATTTGTATTTGTTTTAGTTGATGATTTCTCCCGTTTCACTTGGTTTTCTTTTTGGAACACAAAGATCAAACTTTTTCTCATTTTAAAATTTTTCGAAAAAGGGTAGAAAAAGAAAAAGGTTTTTCGATTTTGAAAATAAGGAGTGATAGAGGGGGTGAGTTTGTTAACCAACTCTTCATGACTTATTGTGATGAAAAGGGAATCAAGCATGAAATGTCATGTCCTAGGACTCCACAACAAATGGAGTTGTAGAAAGGAAAATAGAACACTTTAAGAGATGGCTAGGACCATGATTAGTGAATATGACCTCCCTCAATATTTATGGGCCGAGGCCGTAAACACCGAATGCTATATTTCAAATCGTATTTATTTGTGTAAAAATTTTTCCAAACATCTTTTGAAATGTATCATTCTAGAAAACCTAATGTTGCATATTTCAAAGTTTTTGGATGCAAGTGTTTTGTTTTGAATACTAAAGATAACTTGGGTAAATTTGATGCTAAGGCTTATGAAGCAATCTTTGTTGGATATTCTACTACTAGTAAAGCTTATAGAGTATTCAATAGATCTTCACTTACCATTGAAGAATCCATGCATGTTAAATTTGAAGAATCTAATGTGGCTGTTGAGAATGTTGTAAAGATTGACCCATTAGGTAAAGACATGGAGAGACTATCCTTGAAGGACTCACCCGCTCAAGAAGAAAAGCAAGAATCCATTGGTGATGTTCTAGAGGATAAAGAGGAAAGCTCTCAACCGCTTCCTAAAGCTTGGAGATATGCTACAAATCATCCCAAGGAGCTCATCTTAGGTGATGCATCTAAAGGGGTAACAACTCGCTCCAAACTCCATGACTTATGTGGTAACTTTGCTTTCATTTCTCACTTTGAACCCAAAAGCATCCTCGAAGCCGAGGCGGACTCATATTGGTTGCTAGCCATGCAAGAGGAACTCAATCAATTTGAGCGCAACCAAGTATGGCACCTTATTCCTAGGCCCCACGATAGACCAATAATTGGTACTAAGTGGATCTTTAGAAACAAGATGGATGAGTCCGGTAATGTCATTAGGAATAAAGCTAGGTTAGTGGCCCAAGGTTACACTCAAGTTGAAGGAATTGATTTTGAGGAGACCTTTGCACCCGTAGCACGGCTTGAAGCCATACGGATGACACTAGCTTTTGCATCTTTTAAAAATTTTAAACTTTTTCAAATGGATGTGAAAAGTGCATTTTTGAATGGTTTTATAAATGAAGAAGTTTATGTTGAACAACCTTCCGGTTTTGTTGATCATGTTCATCCTAATTTTGTTTTTAAACTTGATAAAGTTTTATATGGATTGAAACAAGCTCCAAGAGCTTGGTATGAAAGGCTTTCTAGTTTTCTCATTTCAAATGATTTTGTTAAAGGCAAAGTAGACACAACTCTTTTTACTAAGAATGTTAATAATGACATTTTAATTGTGCAAATTTATGTTGATGATATAATTTTTGATTCTACTAATGAGTTTTTATGCAAGGAGTTTGAAAAGGTTATGCAATGTGAATTTGAAATGTCTTCTATGGGTGAATTGAATTTCTTTCTTGGACTCCAAATCAAGCAATTGCAAGATGGGAATTTCATATGTCAAGCCAAATACGCAAAGGAACTCGTAACGAAGTTTGACTTGAAGACTCTAAAGTTTGCAACACTCCCATGGCAACTACAACCAAGCTTGATAAGGATGACCAAGGTAAAAATGTTGATATTAAATTGTATAGAAGCATGATAGGTAGTCTTTGTATTTGACGGCAAGTAGGCCGGACATAATGTTTAGTGTGTGTCTTTGTGCTAGATTTCAATCGTGTCCCAAAGAGTCCCATCTTATTGCGGTAAAATGCATCATTCGTTACATAAGGGCACAATTGGAATGGGTCTATGGTAGCCGAAAATCGGAGATTTCTCAATGACGAGTTATTCGAATGCCGACTATGCGGGTTGTAGAGTAGATAGAAAGAGTACTAGTGGGACATGTCAATTTCTTGGTAATTGTCTTGTTTCATGGTCCTCTAAGAAACAAAATTCCGTAGCTCACTCAACCGCCGAGGCGGAGTATGTTGCCGCGGGGGCTTGTTGTGCACAAGTCCTTTGGATGAAACATACTCTCCTTGATTATGATTTGTATTATAACCATATAAAAATATTTTGTGATAATACTAGTACTATACACATGACTAAGAATGCAAATCAACATAGTAAGACCAAGCACATTGAGATTAGATATCACTTTCTTAGAGATCATTTTGAGAAAGGAGATATAGATATTGATTATGTTTCTACAGATTTGCAACTTGCCGATATTTTTACTAAACCACTTGATTTTGTTAGATTTTCATTCATTTGTGGTGAACTTAATGTTTGTGTTATTGAATAAAAATGTTTTCTTAACCCTTTTTGATGTATGACAAAAAGGGGGAGAATGAGTTTATAAATGGAAATATGAGTTCATATGGTTTTGGTTCCATATGAGTTTATATATGGTTTTTGGTAAATTCTTTTATTTGAGTTTCTTGCAAGTATTTTTATATCCATTGTGTTTATGGTTTTTAGTTTCATGGATTTTCTTGCATCTACATTGTTTTTCTTGTTTATATAGCATAATTTGAGGGGGAGCTTTCTCCTCTCATATACTTTTGTTCATAGCCTATTTGTTTTGTCATCATCAAAAGGGAGAGATTGTGGCCCAAAGGTTACACTCTCCATTTGTTTAGAGTTTTGATGATAACAAAACAAATAAGAGCTTTTTGTACTAATTAGTTTGTTTAGATAAGTTTCAGGTTAGTACCATATTTGGAGGCCCTTGCTTAGCTATTGTAAGAACTTCTAGGTTCATGAAGCAAGAAGGCGTTTTGCACATCAAGGAAGGAACATAGAAGAGAAGGCTCTAACAAGGCATTGCATGGCTCAAGACTTCAAGATTGCTCAAGATAATTCATTAGATTTTGTTTCTAGTTTGTAGTTTTGTTAAAGAATAGTGAATAGGTTTGAAGCTCTATCACACACGTTTTTGCACACATTTATTTCTAAGTTATTCTTTATATAATATGTACAAAATATTTTTATATATAATCTTCTGTCAACAAAATATTCTATATTTATACTTATCCCTATTCAAGAATATTTTATTAAAAATCAAATTATCTTCAAAATTCTGTTTTTGTTTGGCCTTTGACCTGAGCCGGTCGACTGTCCGGTCGGCCGACCCTGTGTCAGGTCAAGACGGTGACCGACCCAGTCGACCGAGGTTCTGGCAGCAATGCGTATCCGTGTGCACGTTTCACGGTCGACCGGGCGGTCGACCGAAA
>JAVJIF010025954.1:0-21524 GCA_038442645.1 Agave tequilana
GCCATCACTTACACTAAGAGATGCCACGCCTGTCAGATCCATGGCGACTTCATTCATCAGGCACCAGGACATCTTCGTCCTACGACTTCTTCCTGGCCATTTGAGATGTAGAGAATAGACGTGGTTGGTCCTATCTGCCCACCTTCATCCAAAAGACATTAGTTTATCTTAACTATAACCGAATACTTTCCAAATAGGTAAAGGCCATCCCTCTGAAGGAGGTGAAGACATCTGACATGACTAAGTTTTTTCAAACATCATGTGATCTATCGCTTTGTCGTGTCACGATGGATTGTCCACCATAATGGGCCTCAGTTCGTTAGCCAAGCGTTCTAGAGATTCTGCAATAAGTTCAGAATTCAATGTGTGTCTTCAATGGCGTACTACCCAGCCGCTAACGACCTTGCAAAAGCTTTTAACAAAACCATTGAGAAGCTTCTTAAGAAGTTCGTCTCAAAAAGTCAATGCCGCTGAGATGACAAATTAGGTGAATGCTTGTGGGCTTATCGCACAACAGTGAGAACCCCGATAAAAGCTACACCATTTTCATTGGTGCATGGGTGTGAAGCCGTACACCCACTAGAAATCCAGATCCCATCTCTGCACGTTACCTTGAAAATATAGATGACAAATGAGGAGAAGCATCGGTTGCAACTCTAGGAGCTAGAGGCTTTGGACGACAAACCTCTACAAGCTCAACAACAAACCGGGCTTTATCAAGCTCAAATTTTCACAGCCTTCAACAAGAAAGTTAAAGAGCAGACTTTCAAGAAAGACGACTCGTCTTGGCTATCAGAAGACCCATGGTGATGGCACATAAGACGAAAGGAAAATTTCAACTAAAATGGGAAAGACTATTTGTGGTAGAGTCAGTCTATTCAAATGGAGCATATCACCTGATAAATCCAGAAGGCGATATACTTATGATGCCGATTAATAATAAATTCTTAAAAAATACTACCCTTGATCATGTTAACATTAAACCTCTGATCATTAGGTTAAGTATATATGATGCTTGCACTGAATGCATTCCCCTACAATGGAATTCTCGATTGAGGACTATGTTCTACTCAACACGAGTATAGTAGTCCTCATCGATCAATAGTAGTTGACTATGTTCTGCTCAACACGAGCATAATAGTCTTCATTGATCAACAGTTGTGATCAATAGTTGTCCGGCTATGTTCTGCTCAACAAAAGCATAATAGTCCTCATTGATCAATTCGGCGATAGGTGGGACCAGCGTCGACGACCAAACATCGCTAGAATTCTAATCGGAGTGGTCAGGTGAACAACACATGAGAACACGGTCCAATTCTCGACAAAATTGAGTCAATGAAGCAAGCTAATGAGTATTAGTTTTGTCACTCTTCTTTAGAGACTATCAAAATTCAACGCCCTCAATGGGTGAGGATAAAGAAAAATATTGGATTTTAAGTCCCATAGAAATTCTTCATAACTCATCATGCTGAGGGGAATAGCATGGCTAGTCCAACTCAAACGATAGTTAGTAAAGGCATTCCAAATCCATTGATAGCTGAGAGTTAGCTAAAAATCCTAAGGGACTTGATCCCGCGTTCCCCTCTAAAATCCTTTAACAATTCCATTCCATGCAATGGTAGGACCACAAAAATACATGTATTCATTTTCCCGGTGAAATGATCATAGTGGAATCAGTCAAGTTAATATTAAACCTTTGGCAAGTCATTTTCTTCGATCCCCAGTGGAATCAGTCAAGTTAACATAAAGCCTCTGACGATAAAATTTCACTAAATACCCACTCAGAATCACTCCTCTGTTATGTTAACATTAATCATTTAACGGCAAACCTCTCATACTCTTAAAAAATTAATGTTCGTCAAGTTAATATTACACCTCTGATAATTCATTTTATTTTTCACCAAAACCCCTGCCTATTCACTTCTATGGAGTGGTAGGTCCACAAAGTCAATCACTATTATGTTAACACCACTCCTCTAACAATGAAAAGTTTCAAAACACCCCAGTGAGTATGAACTTCCACTTGACGACTTCCTTACATGGAGTCACAAGTCTTCAAAATTGTCAAGTTAACATTATACCTCTGATAATCCAAACTTCACTTGTCAATTCTCCTCAATAGAATAACATGTTCTCAAAATTGCTCATATCGCGAACAATTCCTTGTCATGTTAACATTATACCTCTGACAAATTACTGTTAAGTTTAATATTACACATCTAATAGTGACAAAATTGCCGTCAAGTTCAATATTAAACTTCTGACAGTCACTTCCCTCAGGCTTCCATATCAAGGCTGAGACGACGATGCTAAGTTTAACATGACACCTCTAGCATCCGGTTCATTATTAAGTTTAACACTATACCTATGACAATGATCATCCCTCGAGCTTCCGCATCGAAGTCGAGGTGACCAATGCTAAGTTCAAAATTACACCTCTAGTATTATCTCCACTGTTAAGTTCAACACTACACCTATGGCAGTGATATCTTCAATTTTTCTAACAAAACTGAAATTTCTGTGGGGCTAAGTTAACATTACACCTCTAACTCACACCCTTATCAAGTTAATATCACACTTGTGACAAGATTCAACCCAATCTGTTAAGTTAATATCACACCTCTGACGGTAAAGAAATACTCAGATCCCCGACGGGTCTAGTCCCACTTGATATTCTCGTCAATAAAATGGCAGGTCCACTTAAAATCACTGTTAGGTTAATATCACACCTTTAACAGTGTTCTCTCTAATCTCCAATTAAGTCTTAATTACGTTAATATTAAACCTCTGATGATAGACTCAATCGCGATCCCCAATGAAGTGAAAACTTCACTTGTTATTCTCTTCATAGAATAACAAGTCAACCAAACTTGTTCAATTACAAGTCTAGTTCATACCGTCAAGTTAACATTACACCTCTGGCAGAATTCCTTCAAAATTCTTAATGAACATACTTGTCATTCTCATCCATAGAATGATAAGTCCATAAAACCTATTCAACTCTTGTCAAGTTAATATCACTCTTCTGAAAGTAACCTTTTTAAATTCCTTAAATGGAAATTTTCAACTTTTAGTTGCTAAGTTAAATATCATACCTCGAGCAAATCAAAAGAAATCTCTTTCACTTGTCTGATTTTCAATGCAAAAAGGAAGTCAAGACAAATAAGAATGTAGAAAAAATGTCACTTTTATTAATATTCAAAAATGTGAAAGTGACACAAAATGCTCTCTTATTCAATAAGATCGAGTGTTACAACAAACTGTTTCAGAGCCATTTCATCAGCGAAAATTTCGAAGAAGATTGAAATTGAAAGCTTGAGGCTTTGGGTTCTAAACTAAGATTGAAGAAGCTTATAAACTCTAGACGCAGATTTAAAAGAGAAAGAAGAGTCAAATGATGACTTTTGAAAGAACGCTCTGTGTCTTTTAAAGGAGGACGCGTCGACCAAGATGCGCGGTGTGCATCTTGAGGCCAATCTAGGTCGGACGCGTGTCAACGCACTCAAACACGAGGGTCGTTTTCCATAAAAGTCATGTCTCCAAGAAGAATGTCGCATTCGTAACACTCAAGAGTTGCGTCTCTGTTCCAAGTGAGAACTGCGTCTCTACTTTGAATCAAGTTTGCGTTTGTAACGCTCAAAGCCGCGTTTCTATATCAAGTGAAAAGTGTGTCTTCACTTTAAATGAAACTCGCGCCTCGACAAAACAATGGAATTGCATTGCAACTTTAACAGAGCCACGTCTCTTCAACAAAGTGAGAGTTGCATCTCCACTTCAATGTTCGCGTCTCTCCAATGAATGAGAGTTGCGTATCTATTTCAAACGAGGTATACGCCTCAAAGGCAATACAACTTTTACGTCTATAAGACCTGTGTTCAATCTCTACTTCTGCAATCAGTTCAATAGTATACTGGCGAAAGCAGTTGGCGATTTCTCCCAGTTCAACAGTACACCGACAACCGTCTCAGAGTACCGATGAGGTCTGGACTGCGATCTAGATACTCATGACGATCATCTTTGGTGGCTTCAAAGAGTTTAACAGTACATTCATGAAGCCCGAAATTCAGACAAGATCAAGCTCAAGTTATCTCAGAAGATTGCCAATTCAGTCCTGAGAGCTTGCTGCCAAAAAAAAAGTGAAGTCAATTCGGATTGTAAAGTGGATCTATAAGAAAAAGAGAGGAGTAGATGGTAAAGTGAAAACTTTTAAAGTAAGGCTTTTTGCAAAAAGGTTTCCTCAGAAAAAAGAAATTGACTATGAGGAAACTTTTTTGCTAGTAGCTATACTGAAGTCAATTCGGATTTTCGTATCCATTGCGGCTCATTTCGATTATGAAATTTTGCAAATGGACGTCAAGACAACATTCTTTAATGGGAATCTTAACGAGTGCACTTACATGGTGCAACCAAATGGATTCATAGAAAAGGCCAAAAACACTTGGTATGCGCACTTAAGAGATCCATTAATGGACTCAAGTAAGCATCCAGATCTTGGAACCTTCATTTTGATCAAGTATAAAATCTTATGGCTTTGATCAATGTCCGGTTTAACCTTTTGTGTACAAGAAATGTAACAGAAGTGTGGTGGTGTTTCTTGTACTTTAGGTTGATGATATTTTGCTTATTTGAAACGATGCGGGGGTATTGTCATCTGTTAAAGTATGGTTGTCCAACCAATTTGATATGAAAGACTTAGAAGAATCCAGCTACATCTTTGAGATCTAACTCATTCGAGAACGCAAGAATAGGATGTTAGGCTTATCACAAGCCACTTATATTGATGCAATTCTAGCCCATTTTAGCTTGTAGGATTTCAAAAAGGGTTACTTACCTTTCATACATGGAATCACTCTATCCAAGAATCTGTCCCCCAAAACACCTGAATAGATAGAGAGCATGAAGACAGTTCCTTATGCTTCGGCAATAGAAAGCCTCTTGTATGCTATGCTAGCACCAAACCAGAAATTTGCTTTACTATAAGCATGGTCAGTAGATATCAGTCTAACCAGGGATGAGAACACTGACTGCGGTAAAACATATACTCAAGTATCTGAAAAGGACTAGAGAACATATGTTGGTATACCAGTCAGAGAGTCTAGTACCCCTTGGGTACACAGACTCAGATTTTCAGTCAGATAAGGATGCTAGAAAGTCTACCTCAAGATTCGTGTTTACCCTAGGAGGTGGAGCCATAAGTTGGGAGAGTGTAAAGCAATCTTGCATTGCTGAATCCAACATGGAGGCCGAGTATGTAGCTGCCTCGGAAGCAGCTAAGGAGACAGTTTGGCTCAGAAAATTTCTATTAGATCTTGATGTGGTCCCTTCAACATAATCAGTTATTACACTATACTGTGACAATAGCGGAGCGGTTGCTAACTCGAAGGAACCAAGAGCACACAAGAAGAAAAGACACATTGAACATAAATCTCATCAGATTCGATCATTCGAGAGTAGAAGTGAGGTGACAGTGACAAACATTGCATCAGCTAATAATCTAGTAGATCCCTTCACAAAGAGCTTGCAAGGCAAGATTTTTGACTGTCATATTGAGGAGATAGTCTTAAGATGTATGTTAGCTTGGCTTTGAGTACAAGTGGGAGATTATTGGAGATATACTTAAAGTCTTAGCCTTTTTGTATTAGAACTTAATATATAATTTATTATTTAATAATATCATTTCCATTTTATGAGAATCTGTATAGGAAAATGATTATATTATATGCATGTGTGTCTTGTGTTCTACATTGTAGATGACCTGGGGTGTAGAGTTCGGCTTACGCACAGAAGATCAGATCATCAGATCCCTACAGAACATAAGTTAGGTCCACAATTTAGATGGAGCCAGACACACTGCCAATAGGATTGTAATGCAATCTTCTAGAATAGTCTATCTTGATTATAGGAGACTGTTTCATATCTCGGGCTATTGCGTTAGTGCATTTTGTGTTTGTTGGACAAGACCAAGTTGAGGTAATTTCCTATATACTGACAATATTAAAAAATTAACACCTTATGATTATTATGAGTGCTTAAACTCTTAATCCCAAATGTTTAAGGGATATGTGCATATTATACTTGTCCATTTGATTCATTAAGAAGTGAGATTCTTTTATGAGTCAATAACTTCAGTGGGTGGAGTGATATCGCTGGTGTAGGGTGGTACTTATCTCACCACAAAATCATGTCCTTCCTCGGGCAATTTCATTGACAACACCTTGTTCTAACAATGTAGCGAAATATAATGCCCTACTTATCGGCCTCCAGCTCGCTCATGAAATGGGGGTACGATACCTTGAGGCTTATAGTGACTCAAAGTTGATCATTAATCAGGTCAAAGGAGAATATGAGGTTCAGCATGAAGACTTGGTACCTTATCACGATGCAGTCATCGAAATGGCCAATTCATTTGATGGCTTTTACATCGATTATGTGTCTTATTTCCAAAATATTAAGGCAGATGTTTTGGCTGTACTTGCGGCTACATTGGCCCTACCCACTGAACATAACTTATCATCTTACGGTGGCCGCTCGACGTCTCTTCTGCCCGAAACATGTGTTGGAAACTAATGAAGTCCATGCAACCTCAACAGGCTTTGAGCCTAGAGATTGGCGGTTTCCCATCATTGACTATGCTTTGCATGACATATTACCAGACGATTCTAAGAAAGTAGTTTCTATCCAACGAAGGCTTCTCCGCTCTTATAATGATCCGATAGTAAAGACGCTCTACCGCCGCTTATATGACGGTATCTTGCTTCGTTGCCTCTCTAACTCTGAAGCACAAGAAGTACTTGAAAAAGCACACGATAGTATATGCAGAGCTTATCAACCAGGTCTAAAACTTAAGGATCGATTGCACAGACTCGGTTATTATTGGCCAATCATGATAGCTGATGCAATCAAATATACACAAAGGTATAAAGCCTGTCAAATTCGCGCAGACTTTATACATAAACCTCCGAAGCTACTTCACCTGACTGTTGCTTCGTGGCCATTTGAGGCGTGGGGAATTGATGTCGTAGGACCTATCAGCCCCTCATCAATGAAAGGTCATCGGTTCATCTTAGCAATAACCGATTATTTCTCAAAGTGGGTAAAAACTATACCACTTATTGAAGTCAAAACTTCTAACGTGATTAACTTCATTAAATATCATGTCATCCATCGATTTGGTGTCTCCAGGTGGATTATTCATGACAACGGCCTCTAATTTTAAGTCAAGTATTCTATTAGTTCTGCAATAAGTACCAAATTCAGAATGTGGCTTCAACCGCTTATAACTTTGCTGCCAATGATTTAGCGGAAGTAGTCAAAAAAATAATTATTAAGCTACTCAAGAAATTCGTTTCGTTAAGCAAACGAGATTGGAATGAGAAGCTCAGTGAATGTCTTTGGACTAACCGAACTACGATCTGAACCCAACAGGCAACACAACTTTTTCTCTGGTATACGGGTGTGAAGCAGTCATACCTCTAGAGATTCAGATGTCATCAATACTGATCGCCTTGGTAACCAAGATGACTAAGGAAGACAACGATCGGCTATGCCTTCAATAACTCGAAGCCCTAGACGAGAGATGACTACAAGCTCAACAACGTATTGAGTTGTACCAAGCTCGAATCTCGAAAGCCTTCAATGAGAAGTTAAAGAAAAGGTATTCCAGAAAAGAGACTTGGTTTTAGCCGTCATTACGACCCATGATCATGACACACAAAACCAAAGCCAAATTTCAACCCAAATGGGAAGGGTCACTCGTGATAGAAACAGTCTAATCAAATGGGGCCTTTCGCCTAGCAACTCCAGACGATGACATACTCATGATGCCGGTTAATGGCAAATTTCTAAAAAGTACTATCCTTGATCGTGTTAACGTCTCACCTCTAATCGAGTAAGTACTCATTATGACTACGTTAACATTAAACCTCTGGTCATTCAAATTAACATCACTTGGTTGTTTCCCCTTCCTCAAATAAGTATCTTGTACCCCTAAGTGGAATTGATTTTGATTCTACTCCCGATCAGTCAAAAAAAGGATATTTCAGCACGGAGTGCCAAATTACCTGTCTCACTCCTACAGAGTTCTTAATTCTTTAATCGCCAGTGAAATTTTAGAGGTCACCAGTGGAATACAGAAATATTCACTCCATGTGACACAATCCGAAACCTTTGATAAATAAGGCTAGAGGGAAATATTGGCTTTTAAGTCCAATATAAATCCTCAACAACTCATCATGCTGAAGGGAATAGCATGGCTAGCCCAACTTAAACGGTAGTTGGTAAAGGCATATCAAATCTGTTGACAGCTGAGGATTTGCTAAAAATCCTAAGGGACATGATCCCATTTGATTCCCCTCCAAAATCGCTTATCAATTCCTGTCTATGGAATGGTAGGACCACACAAAATAATATTCATTTCTCCTACGAAGTGAATCACAAGTCAAACCTATCATGTTAACATTAAACCTCTGATAGTGAGACTCTAACATATTCCTCGGCGGATAAAATCAACATCCCTGGTGGAAAATTCTAATTTTTTCCCAGCAAATCAAGGCTTTACTTGTCATTCTCTTCCATAGAATGACAGGCCCACTTAAAGTTACAAGGCAATCCCTGTCATGTTAACAGTAAAACCTCTGAACAGCGGATTCAGACCCAACCTGTTATATCTGTAAAATATCCCTGAACAGTCAATTCTACAATTCAATTCTTTATTTTACCTCAGGATAAAGAATTCTTGCTATTCTATTTGGTCTCTAAGTTGGTCATGTCCAGTCAATCACCTTTAAACCGACAAGTCCAGATCTTCAGTCCAGTAGGGACTTTTCATTCTTGCCGTTATATCTAGTTCGTCACCTCTGAACTGCGGGATTCTAAACTTGGTGGCATCTCAATCGGTCATGTTCAGTTCATCACCTCTGAACTGATGACAGTCAGGTTCCTTTTTGTACCGTCATGTCTAGTTTATCACCTCTGAATGGTACGACTCTGAATTCGGTAGTCTCCAAACGGTCATATCCAGTTCACCACCTCTGAACCAATCAGATCCTGGTCTTCATTCTTTAGTCCTTTGTGGACTTCCCTTCTGCTGTCATGTTAACATTAAACCTCTGAACAGCGAATTAGAGCCTGGTGTCTCTTAGTTGGTCATATCCAATCAATCACCTTTGAACCAACAGGTGCCCAGATCCAATTCACCTTTGCAGTCCCTTGTGGGCTAGCTGCCAAGTTAATACGACTACATCTGGCAGCGGATTTGAATTTAGCATGTCTTAATCTATCATGTTCAGTCAATAACCTCTGAATAGATGGGTCCCTAAAACCAGGTTCACCCTTTTAAGCTTTGTTGTCATGTCCAGTTCGCCATCTCTGAACAACAAACACTATGAGATTAGTTGTTTCTCAATCAATCATGTCCAGTTTATCACCTCTGAATCGACATATAGTTAGGTCTTATTATCTCCAGTCCATTAGGGACTTTTTATTCTTGTCGTCATGTCCAGTTCAGCGCCTCTGAACGACAAAAGAATCCTAAGTCTGGTAATCTTTAACCAGTTACGTCCAGTTTGTCACCTCTAAACTGACAAATTCTGGACTTCATCGCGTTTTTATAGCTTCTAGTTTGTCACAATAAGTTCATGTTCTGACAGTCTTTGATTTGTTATGTTATATTTACCTCTGAACAGAAAGATTGTAAAATTTTCTTCATTTCCTTTTTATCCCCAAGGAGATTTGAATCGAATCGTTATTCAAACTTATTTGTTGTAATTTCAAAAAAACTAAGTCTATCATGTTTTCAACCTCTGAATAGATTAGTCAATATTCTTATGGTATAAGTTGAAAGATTATACCATTACCTTGATTCTTCTGAGAGTAAAAAATTAAACCTGAAATTACTGCAAACTCAGAAGATAAAGAAAGCAAGAACACGACAGAAGAGTTAAATAAAATTATGCTTTTTTATTGATTAAAAAAAAGAGGGATACATGGATTAAAACTACGATTGTGATTCGTAGGTCTTAATCCGTTTTTCAAGTGTGGCCAACCTGCTTTTTCCTTCCTCAACGGCTCTGATGAAAGCCTGTGATCTCAGTTCAGCTTCATTGAAGTTCGCCATTTAGGATAAGTGAGCCTCGATCTCTAATAGAATTGTCCTTTTCGCCATCTCCTACTGCAGGACTTCATCATTCTAGGCTTTGAGCTACTCCAACTGAGCGATCTCCTCGAGATGCACCAGTTCATCTTGGACAGGAGAAGATTGGCCCTTTTCATCATCTCTTTAGCCTTCTTAATCTTATCCTCAGCATCAAGAAGAGCACTGTTGGAGGAATCGATAGCTTTACCTATCTCTACCTTCCTTACCTCCAAGGACTTCAAGTCCAAAGATACCGCCTCAGCTGCTTCCTGTGTCTCCAGGTGAGCTTTCTACATCTAGGCCATAAGACGTTTAAGCTCATCGTCTACTGATGGAGTCAAGTCTGGGTTGTTAAGAAGACACCACTCACCCACGTCCCCCTCAAATTCTCCACCAATAGCTTCAAAGCAGCAACTTGGTCATCGTATAACCCCCCTGATCCTTGATGTACAACATATAAAGTTGATTTGACCTTCCTGGTACGATACGACATATAAAGTTGATTTAACCTTCCTGATACTTAAATTGAGCCAATTTCAGTTTCAGATATTATTTTTCAATATTTTAGATTTTTTTTGAATTTTCTGCAATTTTTCTGGATTATTTTGGAAAAAACTCTGAAGTCGGTGTTGACCGATACCGATGATCGGCTCTACTATTTTTAATTCACAAACGGAGTAGAATTATAGGAATCTATTTTCACATTATGTCTTAGAATTATATTTTCTACATTAGGAAATTTTTGGTGATTTTTTTGAATTTATCCAAAATCCAGCCAAACTGGTGCGCTGAGTATCGGCGATACACTCCAGGATTTTTAACTTACAAACCGATATTATTTCACGAATCTAATTTCACATTACTTCTTCACATAATATTTCTTATTTTATATAAATTTTGAGAACCGTTTGGAACTGGTTAAATATTAACCTAATTAAATAATATTATATTAATATATTTTAGATTTCTTCTTTCTCCCTTTTCTTTTTCCCTCTTCTTCTTCAATTCTCTGGATCCCTCTCCCACCGACTTAACCCAACCGCCTTCTCTAACTGACATTCCCCACTTCTTAACTCTTCCCCCTCTCCCTTTCTCTCTATTTCACCTCTCTCTCCTCCCTCTCCCTTCTCTATATAATTCATCTCACTCTCTCTTCCCTCTCTCTCTTCCTCTCTCTCTCTCTCAATTTCCCACTGTCTCTCTCCCACTCACTTTCTCTCTGTTCCACCAGACCAGAAACCAGACCCGTCGGCGGCAGGGTGGCCGCCGGCGCGCCGCCCTTTCTCCTCCTCTTTTCATCCCCTCCTTCTTCTTCTTCTTTTTCTTCTTTTCTTCCCTTTCTTCTTCTACCTGTTCTCCTTCCTCTCTCTCTCCCCCCCCCACTTCTTTCTATTTCTCTCTCTTAAGCTCACCTTCCCCCTCTTATCGTTGGCCACGCCAGGCTAGGGTCGCGCGGTGCAGCCGGCCAGCTCAGCGGTAGCTGCTACCACTGCTGCTGCTCTCTGTTGATGGGTTCGGTATGATCCCGAACCCATTAGTCCTATTGGGTAGATTTTGAAACCCGATAACAACCCAATAACTCATCATTTATATTAATGGTATGGGTCGTGGATCTAAACCAGACCCAATAACAGCCCAAATCGTCTACTCAACCCATTAAGGTAAAATTTTATAATAGCTCCTGTTAAATTATATTTGTTGCAGTCTTCTTCTTATTAATCACATAGCTAACCCCCTTTATATGATTTCTAGCATTCGGGCGATATCTAGAGCATCTGGACTCCGAATTGGACGATTCTGGAATCGTTGCGATCTTGGGAAAGAGAGCTACACCTTTCCATGGCTAGTTTGTGAGTGTTTTCTTTTATAAATTCTATGTTATTGTGTTTAATGAACTTGGTTGATTACTTTATTTAATAAATCTCAATTATAGGTAAAGCTTATAAATATTGTTTAATAAAATGTTGTTTAATAAAATGTAGTTATCGATAAATCACTGTAATTAGACATACATGATTATTCATTAAACATAAGTGATAAGCTAATCATAATTTATTTTAGTTCTTGATTTATTATAAATAGATAAAACAAGATTAATAAGTTAATAATTTTAATAAATAAATTAGCCAATAAAATGATAATTAAAGATAGATAATTATACATAATAATAATTTTGTGATATCCTATTGTAATCACTATTGTAATCATTATGATAAATAAGATATCTGACACTCGCTTATGTGGTGTAGCCACCATTACCAATCCACTAACAACACTGAGACACTACTCTTGTATTTCTGGGACGCTGATATTACACGTGGATATTTGTTTTACTGAACACTGTTACTGTATATCCTTGTGGATATATCACACATATCCTATATTGCATCAATATTATTATTTTAATCAGATCTCACTGTTACACAGATACTATTACACGTGACACCATTTATGCCTTCCTCATGCTCTACTGATACACGGATACACCAATTCACTGGTTACTATCATCATCGTTACCTGGATGCTCTGTACACAGTTATATCGTGTTCTGATATGCATGCATGTATTGTTTCTATATTCTTGTCATATGGATCACCATTCATATTACTTTTATTATTGTTGCATGTATATTCCTGTATTCCTGTTACATGATTATTTCTCGTTACTGATATTGATTACTGGATACGTGAGCTGTTGATATGCGATATGTTGAACTAACTGCCACGTGGATCTAAGCCACGGGGACCACCTCTAGAATCCCACATCTATTGTTTCCCATTTCCCGTTATCTTGTTTTATACTATCAACAGAGCTCATGTCTTGTTATCATGTTACATGTACCATGCACTGTACTTGTTCTTACTACGCTGTGTACTGTAAAGATAATAAAGATAACTTGGGAATCGGGGAGACTTGATGGTTGATTAGATCTTATCGGGTGGATGTACTGGATCCATATTTATCTCACTTCAGGGGATGGTAGTGCTACCTACCGATTGTATATAGCTCCATGAGCTTCTGTTTCTCGTTTCTTGCTCTCCTCTTAGCAGAGGGCCCTGGTCTTAGCAGCCAGGGGTCTATTTAAGGCCGTGATCCAGGGTATGACGGGATACACCTACCCGATAAGAGCTCCTTGACCATTGGGTTTCCAATTAATATAATAAAATGGTATAAACAATAGTGACATCGGGAACACTTGTTATTTGGTCACTCTTTCGTTTGGATAATGGTATCGGTATACCATGTTCGGATGGGTTCGATTGGAGTGCGGGCTCCAGTATGAGCTGCCAGTGGTATGGGACACTGGAAGAGATTGATTAAATTACCAGGTGATACTATTTGTTATTATTGTATAGATAATATGACTTGACTGATACATGTACATTACTATTCACTTTTACTTATTACTATTCGTGATATTTTCTCCGTTATTATGTCACCTAAATAACATGTTTCACTTCCTGATACTTGTTACACTTCATGTGGTGACACACTATTCATGGATACGTATAACCTACATTGCATGTCTTTTGTTCCTGTATATTCTATAGACATTGTAACCATTTAATCACATCTCTATAGAATGGTTGCATACTTCATCTACATGTTCATATGCATCACGTCACCCCTATACAATAATATTTATTATATAAACTGGAGATTACCGTAGACATGACTCGATGATAACATGCTAAGTGGTGATGGTATTAAAAGATGACATTTTATGTTTCTATTGATTCTTAAGTCCCTATTATATGGTATCATTGATACATAAACATGTATTATATATCAGTACCATGCCCGTATTATTATAGTTTACTGCTTCCTTTATTTTAGTAGGTCGCTTTCTGACGACCCTGGGTTTGCGTGCCCAGGTTGGAGATCGGGGAGTTCGTAGTACCTGAGATTTCCCGAGATATAATCTCGAGACTGCCACTCTTTCTTATTCATCGGTATCTTTATTCTTTGTTTTCACTTTCTTATCTATCCATGTTTCTCCTATTTATCATGATCACTAACCTCTTTCTGCAGGTAATCTTGTACTTATTTAATACTGGAACTCTTCTGTATATGGAGGCTATTTCCTATACTGAGACTTAGCGTACGTACGTGAGGATATTTTTGCCCTGCGTATGTACGTCGCCATAACGTCCCCGTACCTACGAGATCGGCATTACATAGTGGTATCTGGGCCTAGGTTCACACGTAGTGTGGGTAACCACCTGGGCCAATACTCGGGCTCGTACCAACAGTACAATCAGATTTAGATCAGAACTCATCTGTATTTGAATTTAGGAATTCTAGCATGAGTACAAGAATGCCATTTCCTTGACATTTCATTCCTCTATGCTTTTCTGTTCCCTCATTTCAGTTATCAATCAGAATATTTTGATTTGCTTCTTGCTTTTTTTTCTTCATCGTATGGATTCCAATTCTCTATCTTTGACTACACCAATTCTCCACCCCGCTTTCACTATCGATATCAGAGTGGCGCAACAGAAGCGTCGTGGGCCCGTAACATTTAGGCTCCAAGACTGTAAAATTTTTCTCCTATCTGAATTGAAATTTTGAGAACGAAATTTTTTGTAAGGCAGGGAGAAATGTAACCCCCTGATCCTTGATGTACGTATCATAGTATCAGTACTCGATATGACATATAAAGTTGATTTGATCTTCCTAGAATGATACGACATATAAGTTGATTTGACCTTCCTGATCGTCAGATTAAGTCAATTTCAGTTTCAAATATTATTTTTCAATATTTTAGATTTTTTTCAAATTTTCTGAAATTTTTCTGAATTATTTTCGGAAAAGCTTCGAAGTCGGTGTTGACCGATACCGATGATCGGCTCTACTATTTTTAATTCACAAATGGAGTAGAATTCTAGGAATATATTTTCATATTGTGCTTAGAATCATATTTTCTACATTAGAATATTTTTGGTAATTTTTCTGAATTAATCCAAAATCCAGCCAAACTGGTGTCGCCTAGTATCGGCGATACACTCCAGGATTTTTAACTTGCAAACCAGACTGTATTTCATGAATCTGATTTCACATTACTTCTTCGCATAATATTTTTTATTTTATGTAAATTTTGAGAATCGTTTGGAGCTGGTCAAAAATTAACCTAATTAAATAATATTATATTAATATATTTTAGATTTCTTCTTTCTCCCTTTTCTTATCCCTACTCCAGTTCTCTGGAGCCCTCTCCCACTGACTTAACCTAACCGTCTTCTCTAACTGACATTCCCCTTCTTAACTCTTCCCCCTCTCCCTTTCTCTCTATTTCGCCTCTCTTTCCCTCCTCTCTCTTCTCTCTCTAATTCACCTCTCTCTATTCCCTCTCTCTTTCCCACTATCTCTTTCCCTCTCACTTTCTCTCTGTTCCACCAGACCGAAAACCAAACCTGTAGGCGGTAGGGTTATCGGCGCTTCGCCCCCTCTCCTCCTCTTTTCCTCCCCTCCTTCTTTTTCTTCTTTTTCTTCTCTTTCTTCTTCTACCTGTTCTCCTTCCTCTCTTTCTCTCCCCCCCACTCTTTCTCTTTCTCTCTCTTATGCTCACCTTCCCCTTCTTGCTGCCGGCCATGCCAGGCCGGGTCGTGGCGAGCATTGCCAGCCAGCACATGGGTGTTGGCAGCAGCGGTAGCTGCTGCCGCAGCTGCTGCTCTCTGTTGATGGGTTCGGGTGTGAACCCGAACCGATTAGTCCTATTGGATATATTTGGAAACCCGATAATAACCCAATAACTCATCACGTGTATTAATGGGTATGTGTGTGGATCTAAACCCGACCCAATAACAGCCCAAATCCTCTACTCAACCCATTAAGGTAAAATTTCATAATAGCCCCTATTAAATTATATTTGTTACAGTCTTCGTCTTATTAATTACATAGCTAACCCCCTTTATATGGTTTCTAGCGTTCGGGCGATATCTGGAGCATCCGGACTCCGAATTGGACAATTCTAATACTGTTGCGATCGTGGGAAAGAGAGCTACACCTTTCCATGGCTAGTTTTTGAGTGTTTTCTTTTGTAAATTCTATTTATTGTGTTTAATGAACTTGATTGATTATTTTATTTAATAAATCTCGATTATAGGTAAAGCATTATAAATATTGTTTAATAAAATGTTGTTTAATAAAATGTAGTTATCGATAAATCACTATAATTAGAACATAAATGATTATTCATTAAACATAAGCGATAAGATAATCATAATTTATTTTAGTTCTTGATTTATTATAAATAGATGAAACAAGATTAATAAGTTAATAATTTTAATAAATAAATTAGCCAATAAAATGATAATTAAAAATAGATAATTATATATAATAATAATTTTGTGATATCCTATTGTAATCACTATTGTAATCATTATGATAAATAAGATATCTGACACTCGCTTATGTGGTATAGCCACCATTACCAACCCACTAACAATACTGAGACACTCCTCTTGTATTTCTGGGACGCTGATATTACACGTGGATATTTGTTTTACTAAACACTGTTACTGTATATCCTTATGGACATATCACACATATCTTGTATCGCACCGATATTATTATTTTAATCAGATCTCACTGTAACACAGATACTATTACACGTGACACCATTTATGTCTTCTTCATGCTCCACTAATACATAGATACAGCAATTCACTGGATACTGTCATCATCGTTACCTAGATGCTCTGTACACAGTTATATCATGTTCAGATATACATGCATGTATTGTTTTTATATTCTTGTCATATGGATTACCGTTCATATTAATTGTATTATTGTTTCATGTGTATTCATGTATTCCAGTTACATGATTGTTTCTCGTTACTGGATACGTGAGCTGTTGATATGTGATGTGTAGAACTAAGTGTCACATGGATCTAAGTCACGGAGGCCACCTCTAGAATCCCACATCTATTATTTCCTATTTCTCGTTATCTTGTTTTATGCTATCAATAGAGCTCATGTCCTATTATCATGTTACATGTAACATGCACTGTACTTGTTCTTGCTACACTATGTACTGTAAAGATAATAAAGATAACTTGAAAATGGGGGACTTGACGGTTGATTAGATCTTATCGGGTGGATGTACTGGATCCATATTTATCCCACTGTTGGAGATGGTAGTGCTGCCTACCGATTGTATATATCCCCATGAGCTCCTGTTTCCCATTTCTTACTCCCCTCTTAGTGGAGATCCCTGGTCTCAGCAGGCAGGGGTCTGTTTAAGGCAAAGATCCTGGGTATACACGGGATACACCTACCCGATAAGAGCTCCTTAATCATTGGGTTTCCAATTAACATAATAAAACGGTAAAAACAATAGCAACTCGGGAGGACTTGTTATTCACTTTCTCATTTGGATAATGGTACCCGTATGCCATGTCCGGATGGGTTCGACTGGAGTGCGGGCTCCAGTATGAGCTGCCAGTGGTATGAGACACAAGAAGAGATTGATTAAAATACAGGTGGTACTGATTATTATTATTATTGTATAAATAACATGACTTGACTGATACATGTACATTACTGTTCACTTTTACTTATTACTATTCCTGATATTTTCACCGTTATTATGTCACCTGTATAACATGTTTCACTTCCTAATACTTGTTACACTTCATGTGGTCACACATTATTCATGTACACGTATAACCTCCATTGCATGTCCTTTGTTCCTGTATATCCTATAGACACTGTTACCGTTTAATCATATCACTATAGAATGGTTGCATACTTCATCTACATGTTCATATGCATCACGTCACCCCTATACATAATATTTATTATATAACACTGGAGACTACTATAGACATGACCTGATGATAACATGCTAGGTGGTGATGGTATTAAAAGATGACATTTTATGTTTTTACTGATTCTTAAATTCCTATTATATGGTACACTGATACATAAACATGTATTATATATTAGTATTGTCCCTGTATTATTATAGTATATATTACAGCTTCCTTCATTTTATCACTCACTAGGTCACTTTCTGACGACCCTGGGTTTACGTGTCCAGGTTGGAGATCTGGGAGTTCGTAGCACCTGAGATTTCTCGAGATTTGATCTCGAGACTGCCACTCTTTCCTATTCATCGGTGTCTTTATTATTTGTTTTCATTTTCTTATCTATCCATGTTTCTCCTATTTATCATGATCACTAACCTCTTCTGCAGGTATTCTTATACTATTTAATATTGAAACTCTTATGTATATGTAGGCTATTTCCTGTGCTGAGGCTTAGTGTTGTACGTGAGGGTATTTTCGCCCTGCGTATGTACGTCGCCCTAACGTCCTCGTACCTGTGGGATCGGGGCGTTACATATCCCTCCGAAATCTCAGATACTCTCAATATTACAAGAGAGGACCACCTTTAGAGCTGCAAATGAAGTGCTCGAGCCATTCAAAATCAAGGTAGTGGACCGTTTCTATCTTTTATAAAAGTTGTTGACCATTCCGCCACGAATTCCCTCTCAGCTTCAATTACTCTCGGCGAGCGAGTAATCCCCAAAGATAAACCTTCCACCAGTTTCACCATCATAGCAGTTGAAGAAATGGTAGAAATAGTTGTCGGAGATGGATGAGGAATCGCTGGCAACCGAGGGGAGTCTTCATCGACACCAATACACCGGCCACGAGGGAAGTAGGGTTGGTGACTACTCCAGAAAGAACTGGCTCGACTATCAATGTCAGAGACATGGGTTGGTGATTACCCTAAGATCGGTTGTTACCAAAACTGGCAGCATCATGGAAGCCACCGTCATTTCGCCAGCCCATTCAGGTGGAAGTGCGATCGGTTCTGTCGATAACGTGGAAAGGAGAGCAACCCTCGTCTCCTCAACCGTTGCAAAATCACCACAGACTTCAGTTGGTAAGGAGGCAGGTCACCATACAGGGAATCCAACTTTGCGACATCTACAGTAGCCGAGGTACTTGTCTTCTCCCTAACCTCTCCAGAAGGGCCCACCGCTCCTTTGAAGTTGATGCGGCCAGAGAAGGAATACCTGCAAGGGTATTTTGTTAGGACAAAGGTAAGCAAAATAATAGCAAGGGTCATTTATAGGTTACTATAGCATTACCGGAAGGAGTTGAAGTCACGGAAATCATGGCCCCAGACTTAATCGTCTCCTCGACACTATCCTTTTGGGCTCCCTTGACGACTGTGCTCACTTCGACTGGCTCCATAGCAGAGACCCCGACAGTGACTGGAGAAGCACCAATTTTCGCTAAATAACTAGAGGCTGGTTCAGGAAGGAGTTCATCAGTCCTGAGGACCTCAGTGACTGTGGCAGCACTCAGCCCTCTTTGAACCATAGCACTCGCCATAGGTTCCACGACCAATCCTCTTGAACTTGAAACCATTGGGCTTTCTGTGCCCTCGCCAGCATTGGAGGGACCAATGTCGCCTGTGCAACCCTCAAGTTCATCGGAGATGAAGTCATTGGCTTTGTCACCCTCCCTGTAGGTGAACAGCTGATCGTAGTAATCTCCTTGTTCTCCCGCGATCTTGGTTCCTACATCCCAAATTAACAAGTTAGTTGTATGAGAAGAGGGAGTAATTAAAAAAACAAATCTTGCAAACAGGAACTAATCTTACCCAAGCTTGGAGCAGCCTTTTCAGGTGCTTTCTTCTGCTCTAATAGTTTTTAACGGGGCAGGAGGAGAGACGATTGTAACCGATTCGCTCTTCGCAATGACTGGAGTGTGGCGATGAGGTTACTTCACCACCCTCTTCCTGCGACGTTTGCCCTTTCGCTTTCGTTTGAAGTGAACATTCAGATTTTTTTCTTCCTCCTCTTCTTCTTCCTCTTCCATCTCCACTTCCTCCATAGGAGTTGTGCCTACCCCACTAGGAGCATCCCGCGGTACTCAGCGCCAGAAACATCCTCGAAATGAGGGCTTTTAGCATCAAAAGCTTCACTGTCAATGACAGCGATAAACTCAGGAAGGCCTGGCACTCGAACTCTTTTACCCTCCTCTTATTCAGTTGCCATTTGCTTCATTCGCTTAGAGATCCACCTCAAGCCGGAGGAGTTGATGTTGAACCCAGTTGGCATGGAATTGGAGGTCTTGTACCACTGGCAGAACCCCAAAGTTATGAGCAAGTTTGGGATTATCAATGGCATGCACAATCATGCCTCAGTGCAATCAGCAATAAAATATCGTAAAGCTCGAGAACCATCGATCAAGCTCTCCATGAAAGCCAAGTTGGTGTTTGGATTGCTAACGTAGAGCTGGTCGTATCCGAACTGGCGAGCAAAACGGCTGGGGACGTACGGTTCCAGATAGTAGATGTCTCCGCTCCGGTATACCAAGTAGGAAGCCTGATGCTTACTAGCCACTCGAACACTCTGCGACTCAGTGATGTTATACCATCTCTGGCATCGTTGAACTCTTCACCATAACCAGCATCTCGGATGTAGGAAAGCATCTCAAAAGATTGTACACATCATGGCGGCATAGCAGTTTGTGGGTCGCTCCCACGTAGATCGCTCCCACGAAGACCCTTCAAATTGGCGGAGGCGCACGATCCGAACAGCCTCTGGAGGCTCTTCTCCGGGTTGGATGATCACCGTATAGTGCAAGGCAAACCATGCCATCAGATATGTGTACGGAATCCAACCCTACAGTTCGGCCCGTCGCGAGGAAAACTGTTCCTTTACCCCTCTTCGTTGCGAGTGGCCTTCAGAAGGCCTCCGTTAGTGTACGAAGACCTCGCTGTATAGAACATACCATAGCAAAAGTAGCACCAGAGAGCAACCGTGCATCAAGCGATGGCCGAAAGTAGTGCCGTCGGGAAATAGCATCGTTGGAAGGAGACAGCAATGCACACCTCTTAACCAAACTGATAGAAAGCCGGCCAAAAGTGCTTTCTGAGATATCGGTTGATGAGCCTGGTGATGAAAACTCTTGAGGGTATCTCACTTTTCATAGATACCATGTCGTCTTCCAAAAACAACGTCTCTGTGGTCATGCTTCCTCATCATTCGAAGAATGTCCTCCTCTACTACCCCGAATCGAGCTCTTCGGGAGCCTCCTCCAGAGTGAAAAAAAAGATAATTGCCTAACTCTAGCGTTCGAGCTTTCCTTATAACCACCATGCACATCCAAGTAGATGTAGAAGGGCACATCAGCTCTCTGTAAGTCTCAAATAAAGCAGGCTCCTGTTTCTCTAACAACGCCAGCTCTGATTCGCAAGGGAAATACTCCTGTAAGGGAGAGATCCCATTGGTAAGGCAGAGACTTCCTACATCTCATGCAAAGCCATGCCTAATTCTCACAGGAGTGAAAAAAGTCCTGTGGCTGGGCAGTATAATTTAAAGATGGCGTAGAAGTTTGCATCGCTCATCTGAATGTCATAGCATGTG
>JAVJIF010025955.1:0-58666 GCA_038442645.1 Agave tequilana
AGTCACATTCCTCATTCAGTTTAATTCCACAAAAATGAGAACTTACCAATTTATCAAATGAACTTTCAAAAGCATGGAATTGGTCAAGTTCAATATGATCATCATGAATGATTGGTGATTCAATTTCACAATGGATGGGTACAGGATTCAATACTGACTCAGGAAAAAGATTGAAATTAGGTGAAGACACCGGAGTCATAATTGAATCAGGAAGTAGAATTAAATCATCAAGTGGAAGTTCAGGATCATATTCATACTCAAGTTCAATTTCAGGAAAAGGATAACTTGCCAAAATGTCAATGGGATTTAAAGTTTGGACAAGCTCAGGTGGGTGTGCTGAAATTGAATCTTGATTTCCAAAACAACATGACTCTTTGGCTCTGACAGAATGGTTAGTGACATTAGAAATAAGATGAGAATGAAGAGTTTGAATCATCAAATCTATGTCACGGTTACGAGCATTTTGAGCCTGAGTCATAATTTCAAGCATCTTTTATAATTCATTGGTTCATCATTTTGTTGAAATGATGAAGTGTTATTTTGGAATTGGTGAAAAAATTGTGAGTCCATCAGATTTTGTGATTGTTGTTTGGACTCACGCATACTCATTTCCAAAATTGATGGTCTTTTATTTTGGACTTGTGGAACTGAGTATGTATCTTGAAAATGTGGTGGAATTAGAGAGGTCAATGTTTTGTGAAGTTGTTGCTCAGCCTCTTTTAAATTGGCTCCTACTCTCTTTTCAAACTCAGATTTTTCTTCAATTGGAGGTCCAGAAAAAGAGTATATGAAGCGGAATCGGGGATGAATATTGTGGATAAGGTGAATATGATGGACAAGGTGGACATGGGGGACAAGGAGGTCGAAATTTGGCTCGGGGGACTTGAATCCCCAATGACTCTGTGACGAGTTGAAATTATTTTGGAAATTATAGTCATAAGAATGTGGGTATGGGGTTGTATTGATTCGGATAAGGCCAACCCGGTATTTGGTTGGTGCATATTGTAAAACGCCGGGTTGGAATTATCCGAATCAAATGGGTTGGTGTGAAATATGGATTCATATTCGGATTGAAAGAATTGTTATTATTGAATGCCATTTCACACAAAAAATCACAAAAAAGAAAGAATCAAACAACAAACAAAAAGAAAAGAAAAAATCAAAAACAAAGCCAATAGGAGGGTTGACCTAGACCTAGATGAAATGTCCCTAGGGGCCAACGTCTATTCAAATTTTATTAGGGCTTGGGTTGTGTGAGTGGGGAGATGATTTTTGGGCTAAGGAAGGTGATGAAATCCCACCTTATCTTGTTTAGGTTATGCCCTTAATTTCAATTCGTGCAAGTGTGCAATATAGACAAGAATATAACACAAAGCGATAAATCACCACGTGTTTGTCCTATGCTATATGCAATGCCATATGTACATCTCCATTCAAATCACAACAACAGAACAAAATACAGAATATTGGAATTGAATTGACAAGTGCCTAAATGCAAATGTCTAAACCGTTTTAAAAGCGTCCAAATTCCGTATTTTAGTTCTTTATTTTATTATGGTGTGTAGGCAATCAAAGCAAGAAAGATAGCAGCACAAATCAACTAGATATTACAATTCACACATCCAGCACAACAAGATTTACAATCATCACAAAACGGCCGCGTTTTCGCGGCAAATGTCGCGGTTGCGCGGCGTTTCTTTGGAATCTGGGGCCCTGCTTTCAAGAGCAGGGAGATACAAAGCTAGTTTATGTACTGCAATATTAAGCACCTGTAAAGATTGTCCTGCACACCAAAACAGAGAAGACAATGTTAACAAAAACGTGAAAACGAAACCATTCCCTTCCCCGGCAACGGCGCCAAAAATTGATCGGGGTGGAAACTAGCACTCAAAATGTGTTTTATGTGAAATCGATGAAAAGCTCGAATGTGCTAATGTACCCTCGATACTACCGTTATAGCATTAGCTTAACGGGTCGAATCCACAGGGAAGGAGGCGATAGAAGCATTAACAGTCTCTATTCCCGTTATTTGTTAACAATTCTTCTCTATTGAAAGAATGAAAAAGAATGAAAAAGATAAGAAAAGGAAAACAAGCATGTGGTAGGTGAAGAAGACGATGAAAACGTCGATAAGAAAATAAGAAGAGGAGCTTAAAAATGATTTCTAACAAAGTAAAAGAAAACTCATGGCTACTAACTACTAAGTACTCCACTAACCATACTAACCTCTTCGAGATAGTTGCCTCACATTTAGATCCTCGGCCATCACAATCCTTGCCTTCAAAGAGACGATACAAAGCATGGCTCATGGATGGTTCATAACAATCAAAACATTGCAACAAGAACAAGCTATTACAAGCATCACTCATTACACTATAAGCATGAAATAAAAGAGCATGAAATAAAGAGAGTTAGCTTGGTTAGCAAGTTAGCAAGTTAGCAAGTTAGATGTTAGAACCCATCATCTTTGGCCATCAATGGCTCTTGCAAGAACAAGGCCTTGTAGAGGCAACCAGATTCATGTGGATTATCAAGTAAGTGGTTAGATGATTAGTGGTTAGTAGTTAGATTGCCATGAGAAGAAAAACTAGCTAGAAAACATCATGTAGAAGGTGAAGGAGATTACATTGGAAGAGAAAGGAGGCATCTTTACATAGAGTGTCACTCTCTATTACATCAATCCCTCACTAATCTCTCTCTAGAAATCACTCAGCCCTACTACAATGATCTAAAAACAAGAAATGAAAAACACAAGAAATGAAGAAAACTCTCACCTACACTATACTAAAATCTGGACCTACTCCTAAAAACGAAGACTCCTTTCGCTCTGGGAAATTGCAGGGGTATTTATAGGGCTCAGAGGCTTCTGGAAGACGAGACGGGCCACGCGTCGAAAATCGACGCGTGGCTCCACTGGATTGCCGCAGATCCGCAAGGATTGCCGTGGATTTGCGGCAATCTCAGGGAGATGGGTCCCTGGATTTCGTCCGTGGATCCGTCTGGCTTCGAGACGCTTCTTGGTATATACCATTTTGGGTAATTTCATCCGCAGATCCGTCTGATGTGCGCGAGAGGCTAGGTTCATTGTATCTTCTAGATGATCCCTTGCTTGGCCTCCAAGTAATGCGGATTTAATTACCCATAAATGGGTATAATTAAGCTCTTATTACATCTTTGCCCTTGAACTTTGGTTGTACCTGCAATTAAGACCAAAACACGGTTTAGATCGACTATTTATTCATAAATCGGTGAGAGAATGCGACATATAATGCAGATTGAAGACTAATCAATTAACTCTTTACTCATGATTATCACATTACGGGAATGCAGTACCTGATCTCTTATTATGTACTAACGTTATACTTGTTATGTACTTTTGTTATGACCAGTTATGTTCCTACTCATTTCTTAATCTAATAATTATGTTTAATAAGCTGTAAAAAGGACAACCTATACTGGGAATGAGGGAAACGATGAATACTGATATGATATCTTATTTATAGTGGTAGAATACTGAACTGACGATTCGTATTAGGGAGATTTCAGACCCCCAGAGGATGCGTGTTAGGGGGATTTCAGGCCCTCAATGGCTGTGTCCCGGGCGAACAGGAATACTATAAATATGAGCTATCAGTTCTTCACCAGCTTTCAATAACCAATCTCGACTTACTTATATATGAATGTATGTGTATTGAGATGTACACAGGACACATACCTAGATATATGGGCCGGACGAGTAATAATAAAAGATGCCAAGATGATAACCTGTTGTGTTACTTTGTAAACTAGGTTATACCATTAGTTTCACCATATTTTGCTTCCATCGAGTTTTACTTCGGATTATGTATTTTATTAATCATTTTTATATTTTGTTTTTACCACTCAATACTTGATGTCTCATTCATGTCTAGTGTGCCTGTACCCACGACACGATTTTCAATACTTGCTCTTTTGCTTCAGATTTATCAATACACATGTGCCTGTCCATGTACGCCATTTGGCATTTGCATCACCACTCGTTGGGTTGCATCTGACAACCCTAGATTCGTATGTCAAGATTTTGGAGCGTGGAGTGTAGCAGAATCTTCTGAGGAGATTAGAGTGGCGCAACGGAAGTGTGGTTGACACCCTAGCCCTTTCCTCCAGTCCTTCTCCTGATCGGCTCTCGAAACTCCTCTTGTTGCTCGTGAGCACCTCTCAGCTTTTGATTATGTATATTTTCTTATAAATTGTACTTATATCCTTTGGAGATGTAATATTCTTGTAATATTGTATCACTCTCTGTGATAATTATGTACTTATACTTTTATGTTAGAATGTATGATGCACCTCATACTTCCGTACTTGATTCTTACTTGTACTAATGCTTAGCGTATACACGTGATGTAATACCCCGTTTCCGAAATACGTACTAAGTTGCGTATTCTGATTTTCGATCGTATTTTTCGATTTACTTCCCGTATTTGACCAATTTCAATTTCAAATATCATTTTCTAATATATTAGATTTTAGGTGAATTTCTGGAATTTTCTAGAATTAAAATGAATTTCTTCAAAACCGGTGTCGACCAGTATCGCTGATCGATTCCTGGAATTTTAATTCCCAAACAGTTAGGAATTTCAAGAGAATCTTTTAGACATTATTTCTTAGAATGACATTTCTTATCTAAATACTTTTTTTTAGAATTTTATAAATTTATGAAAATTCCAACGGAGTCGGTAGTTAACTGATTCCGGGAATTTTAGTTCCAAAACTATAAAGTATTTCTTCAAACGGATTTCACTATACGTCTTCTTATATTATTCTTGATTTTTGGTAAAAATTACGAGTCGTTCCGAGATACTTGAATTTCGGACGATTTCGGTATTTTCCGAAATGTTTTCCGCATTCTCGATTTAAACCCGGGAATCAGTGTTTTCAATATTTTCATTTTTCAAAATTAAGAAAATATCTTTTCTTTTACAAATTCTTTTCCTTTTTCTTTTTCCTTTTTCTTTCCTTCCTTCCTTCCACCAACTTCCCAAAATATCTTCTCCTCCAAAATATCTAAAAATTCCACACCCTTCCTCATAAATGCCCTTCAATTCCTCTCTCTTTCTCTCTCTTCTTTGGCCGCCACCATTGGCCAAGGGAGACAACCCCCATCCTCCCCTATTTGCACAAAACCCCTCTCCAATTCTTTAATTTCATCCCCTTTACAAAAATCAAATCCTATATAAACTTTCCTTTACAATTCTTTTCTCTTTTTCACTTCTCCATCTCAATCCCTAACTCCCAACCACCTCAAAGCCTTCACCATCTTCTTCTCAAGCTACACACTCTTGGTTTTGGATCGCATCTCACTTCGTCGGAGGTATCGCCAAAGACCTAGTTGGTGACATCGTCGGCAAACGATCCTTCAAGACTCGTAGAACCTTCAAATAACCTTTCCTTGTGAGTATTTTTACTCACCAAGACTAGATCACTTCTTTGTGTACATGTGAAGATCATTCATATACACTTGTGTCATAAAAATCCCATTTTTAGGCCAACAAACAACCATCTGAAATTCTGTTCTGTTTTCTGTTTTCTCCAGGATTAGTCGACTTGACCTAGAGACTAGTCGACTAACCCACTTTAGTTGAAACGTAGCTTTTCTGATTTTCACAGTTTTAGTCGACTAACCCATTTTTACCAGTCGACTAGACCCCCTAGTCGACTACATTTTGACCCCTAGTCGACTAATTTTCCTTGAACCAAAAATTTACCAACTCTCGGCTCTAGTCGACTTATCCCAAATTATTAGTCGACCAGAGACCTCTAGTCGACTATACATAGTACCCTAGTCGACTAACATGTCCCGGAAATTAATCCCAACTTTTTATATCACAGATTTAGTCGACTTGCGTACCCGTTAGTCGACTTATAGTTCACCAAGTCGACTACCCTTCCAACCCAAGTCGACTACCAAACTCTCTGGAAGACCACTTTAGTCGACTCCTGCGGACTATTAGTCGACTGAAGACCCTTATTAGTCGACTAATCTCCCACCTAGTCGACTAATTCTGACTATTTAACTTAGTTGTTTCCTTTTCTAATTTTGGACTTTAACCTCTATACACATGTGATACATTGTTCATGTTTATGCTACATTACTGATATTACATGACATGATACTTGATGAATCTTATCTCATATTACTTCATGACTTGTTATTATATATTCCCGTTTCATGACTTGTTAATAAATGGATATCCCCACTTATCATGCCATCACTTGAACCAAGCATGATATTCTTGACTTTTGTATAAAATGGACCAACTTATATTGGGTCGGGGGAAAACATGCGGATATCGATATGTTTTCGTGTTTACAGTGGCTTTTAGGAGTGTTGTGCAACCCATGTTCCGGTCTGACCTGTGGGCCTCCAGGGGACCGAGGAGTGCTTGCTCCCTGTATTACTGGTACCATCTTGATAAGGGCATACATAAGTCCCTCCTGAATAGCCTAGCGGCTGGCTTCCGTCACCAAGCAACGGAACAATCCTGGACCGTTATCCCGGGCATGTACGGGGTCCACTGTAAACATAGTTCGTCGATACACCGCTGATTTCCAACAACAACCTTGTATTACTATGATATGGATCTATGTGCACTGGGACGCTGGACCACATAGCTAGATATCCGAGTAAAACAAGTAATAATATAATAAAGCGTTAATTGTAGATCTATAGTATGACTTTATCTATTCATGCTTTTCATATCTGTTAGTTGATATACCTTATATAGTTCCATCTTACTTGTACTCGTCCCTTAGCCACTTGGCTGCAGCTATCTATGTTTATATGTCTTGATTCCTTGGATTTGCATATTCAGATTCTGAGACCTGGAACGAAGTGGATCCTTCCACGGAAGATCAGGCATACTTCAGTGAGCAGGCTGACTAGCTCTAGTTCCCTCGTGCCGTACTCCTCTTTTTGGCTCACGAGTCTCCATCTCTTACGTGAGCACCTGTGTATATCTTTGTATATATCTTTTGGACTTGGTTGTGAAAACAAAACACTTGTAAAGTTAACAGTTATCATAACTTGTATAACTTTGTATTTGTACTTTTATAGTTGGCCTATGAATACACCATGCTTTGTGTTGTACTCTGTTTCCTTATTGTACTTTTATGCTCAGCGTATATACGTGGGGGCTTCTTCTGACCTACGTATATACGTCGCAGTGACGTCCCCATATCCGTGGAATCGGGGCGTTACACGTGAGGACGTTTCTGACCTGCGTATATACGTCACAGTAATATCTCCGTACCCCGCAAATCGGGCATTACAAATGAAGTGTGACTATTCATATGAGATGGTTCAATTTCAGAATCTATAGATACAGGTATCAATGTTCGGGAAATGGGTCCAACTTGGTAAAGATACCGGAGTCAACACAGATTCAAAAATTGGAATTGAGTCACAAAGTTATGGGGCAGGGTCACATTCATGTTCAAGTTCAATTTCATTAAAATGAAAACTTGCCAATTTGTCAAATATTTATCAAGTTCAAGTTTGTGTCATGAAAATGACTCTTGGTTAAAGTCTCCAAGACATCATGATTCTTAGTTTTCATCAATATAGCTAGGGCACTTGGGAATGGTCGAACATATGTTAGATAGATTTTTCTCATTCTTATCTTTCACTATGTTGATCAATGACTCATTTGTGCTTCCATCCTATTGAGAGATTGAGAAAATAATTTTCAGACTGAGTCAGGTTTTTCATGCTCCTATCTAAGACCATAAGTTCTTCTTCTTGTTTTGGGACTTGAAAATTGAAGTAAGGATCTTAGATTTGGGAGTGAGAATTGTGAGTCCATCATTTTCAATTTTCTTTTTTGGGACCTAATGTTGGCTTCTATACTTTAAATCACCTCAGATTTTTCTTTTATGGGTTGATCATAACCAGGAAAATTAAGCTGATGTTGGAATGATGGTTGACAATATGACTCGGGGAGTTATATCCCCATTGACTTTGTGAAGAGTAATGATGATTGTTCCATTCTTGTCATAATATTAGGACTGGGGCATGTATTGATTCAGATAAGACCAATCCGGCATACTTGGTTGGTTAAAGTTATGATATGCCGGGTTGGTAATATCCGAGTTAAAAGAGATTGGGGTGAAGTATAGATCACTAAATGCATTGGAACAATTATAATTATAATCCATATCATCAAGATGTCAAAAAAAACAAGCAAACAAACAAGCAAAAAAAGAAAAAATCTAGTCTAAGTTAGGGTAAACCTTAGACCTAGACGACTCCTAACTGTTAGACTGCTCATGGTAGATATATTGCTGAATCTGATCATAAGTTAATCGGTCAGGTAAGGGCAATGCCAGTGGGAGGTATCTATTCCTAAGCAACGGCCTAATTATGTCAAACCATCAGTCTTAGAGATTTCACCTCTCATTCCTCAATTTTGACACCGAATTCGCGAGAGTTAAATTATAATCAACTTCCTCATTAGGTCAGTCTCCTATTGAGTCTGAGATGTCCCTAGAGACAACGCCTTGTCAGTTTTAAGTTAAACTTGGATTAGTGAGTGAGAAGATTGTTTATAGGCTAAGAGAGAGTAATGACTTCCCCACCTTATCTTATTTATAAGACAAGCACTTAATTCAGTTTAGTGCAGTATACGAGTATATAGAAAAATTAACACTCAAGCAATATTCATACAAGAATGAACCTTATACTAAATGTTATTCGTGCATACCTTACCTCCAGCACTCTTTAACAGTAAATAGAAAATGTAACGAAATAGACACGTACCTAAATGTAAAGTCTAAACCATTTTTAACATTTACAAGTAACCTTTTACTGTTGAGTTAGATAGTATGTGCAGAGTATATTAAATGAGAAACTAAAGCATGCAGAAGCTAAATCATTGGAGTTCAATCACCCTGCAAAAAGCTAAGTGAGTAGTCCTCTCGGATTACCGCGTTTGCATGGAAATACTGAGGTCTTCTGGGCTCTGCTTTCTAGAGCAGAGTCCAGAGACACTTATATGTCCATTGCAGCTCTTATTTCCTTGATATCAATTACTACACGTTAAGAACAGAGAAGAAAGCTAATCAATAAAGTAAACAAAAATAGAGTTGAAACCTGCACAAATAATATAGAAGTTTAGAAATACAAAATAAAGAGTGCAAGGTGCTGAATACTACCACGATGGCAAGTGGCTATGCGAGTCGTGATCCACAAGGAAGAACTAGCGATGGAAGCTTTTAAAGTTCTAATTTAGTTCACTAAAGATGGTTAAAAATTCTTCTTTTGTTCTTGAAAAGAAAAGGAAAAAGCGTTATCGTTAAGTTAAGAAGAAAGTGATAAATTGACAAGGTGGAGAAAATAGAAAATAGACTTTTACAAAGAGTGAATAGAGTTGAGACATGCCACTTGGACAACGGAGGGCTATACTTCGGAATCTCTCCACAAAAGCCTTGATAGACTCTCCTTTATTCTGCTTGGTGGCAAGGAGAGTCGGCATTGCTTCCTCTATATCGTCTTCGAAGAAGCAAGTTAGAAATAGCTTTTCCATTTCAGCCCAAGTTTTGATAGAGCTGACGGATAGCTTTATGAACCACTCAAAAAAAACCCCCTAAGAGTGCTAATGAATAATGAGCCATGATAGCATCGTTCAATACTACGTATCCAGATTGAGATTTAAAGTAGTACACATACTGGTTCGGTGACCCTATACCATCAGAAGTAGTAAGGTCGGTGCCTTGAATCTTGGAGGGTAGGGAGTTATGTCCCATTCCACTGGGTAGGGTCAGACTACCCCCACATCTTGAAAGTTACCTCGGTACGCAAGGGCTTCGAGGTGTCGTTCTAGATTGCTCATCCTCCTAGAGTGATGAGATCCGCTTTATGAATTATCTTCCTCTTTAGATGAAAGTTTGGGGGACTCAGAATTTGATTGCTTTTCACTCTGAGTATTCTCAAAAGAAGAGCTTTCTCCCTCCTTTTTTTCCCTTGCCCTTTTTCTTCTTCTTAAGTAGTTGTGTTATTATCTGCTTAAGGGTAATGATAGATTCTTGCTGAGCTCGAACCATACCAAACTGCTCTCTCTGAACTTGGGCCTGCTTTTCAAATCGCTTGGCTATTTTTTCGGGAGTGCCAGCCATGTATGCGAAGGCTTCTTTTTCTATAGAAGAGTTAGAGACTGTGATTCTGTGATGGTGGGGTGTACCTCATTCACGTCAACAACCCTGGCTAGGGCAATATAGTTTATCAGGGCAATTACCAGTGTGGATACAAGTGCACTGGTACACTTCTTCTGATTCATACAGTATTTCTTTTAAAGTAGAAGAAGATTCATCGTCAGACTCACCAGAGTAGACGACCAGTTGCTTCCCTTTGGACTTGCTTGGTGTGGCGCATGGACCAACCATGTTTGAAGTTACCTCCGGGAACTCCACTTTAGAGAATGACTTCTTCTTGCAAGAGCAGTTTCTCTTAGCTCAGTTAGAGACTGGGACAGTTGACAGCCGATTAAATACCGACTGCTTGCTCGTGTGAGAGTTGCAGTAACATTCGGATAGTACTGCCACGATGAGCCGTTTACAACAGTATTGGGGAGTGACTTGATAGACACTATTTTTCTTTGTCAGGCAGTTCCTTAGATTTGTTGCAGGGTTATCCAAAGGGCTAGCCTCGAATTCTTGAGGATGAGGACTTTTTAGATTGGCTTTGATCCTGGCCATCTGAGGCTAAACACTGGCTCTAGCCTTGCATTTTGTCAGAGTCTACTACAGAACGCGAACTTCGCGTTGAGTAATAAGAATGCGGAAATCACGTTTTAGCACAGATTTGATGCGAGTCTCGTAGTTTGGGACAAAAACGCAGACTTTGTGCTTGAGCATTGAGACGAGCATTTGAAGAACGCAGATTTATGTTACTTTGGAGAAACGGGTGTCTGAACCTCGCGTTCTGCTTCTGCATAGACATGGATCTCATGTTTTGGAGCAAAAAAGTAGACCTTGCATTTGAGTATTGAGACACGCGCTTGAAGAACGCAGGTCTCATATTGCTTCAAAGAAATGCGGGTCTGAACCTCGCATTTTGTATCTACAAAGCAGATTGCAACTACAAAATTTTCAGTTTGTTGTCGACGAGTGCGACACCTTCGCCAACGTTCAGCATTCCAGTTGAGTCTCAAGAGCTCTGGGGAACCCCTGACAATATGGAATTGTGGAGTTTGGAGAATAAAGAGATGACATGACTGGCTTTCATCATCATGAGCTAGCATACTGATCCTGCAGGTCTCTTGAGAGATGTTGACGCAGGTCATGTGGGCCACACAAGAGGTTCAAAACCTCGCTGGATATGGCGCTGCTTACATTGTGAGCAATGACACAGGCTACTTTTGAAGATATCTCTGAAGAGACTTGAGAGCAGGTCCCTGAAGAGACTTTGAGGTAATGCCGCATTGCTTTTACGCTATTGCAGCCAAAAGAAAAAATTCTTCAAATTTTCTTTGGCCAAACTCGATGAAGAGTGATTCGATCGTTGATCCTATAAACTTGACATCAGCTTGCGCTATGGCGTTCTCGTCGGTAGAGAAACACGTCCCCAGCGAAGTCGCCATTTTTCGTTTGGTCAAAAGAATGCGAAGTAAAATTTCTTGAGTGGTTGAAATATTACAACAGAATATTTCGATCATAAAAGAGGAGAAAATATTTGAATCTCCCCTTTGTTTAAGGCTGGGTTCTTCATATGGAGATGGAGAGTAATGTTGGCCCGAAAGCCTTTCACCTTAGTTTTGATGATTACTAACTTATGAAATTATGTTACTAATGATCTTGTATTTAATAAGTTTCAGATTTAGGTCAAGATCATTATTAATGTTTAGTTTCAACAAAGGACTCGAAGTCAAGATTCAAAGCTATCACGTGTTTATTCAAGAGCTCACACTTCAAGATCACATCAAGTACTTGAGATTGAGTCAAAATCTTTGGATCATATTTGGATCGAGTCGTCTTGAAAAAGAAGATCAACAAGAAGACTTGTATTTAGGTTTGTTTAGATGTTTTGTTTAGATCTTATGTAAGGATAAAATAGTTTTGAGTTGCTCAAGTGAATACACACACAATTAAATAGTTTTGATTTTCGATTTACCATTTTAGTTTCAAAATTTTATGTTTACTTGGTTTACACAAAACTTATAGAAACAAGTTTTAAGTTTTGTGCTTCGGTTTAACATGTATACGTTTTCAGTTTCAGCTTATCAAGTATACATATATTGGTTTCATGAATAGATTTCATCAAAATAAGTTTACATGATTTATATGTGTATTAGGTTTCATCCATATGCATTCATACATGTTTAGAAAAACTTATTTTGATATATCTAATTCATGTGTTTAAGTTTTATTTTTATCAAAACTTATTTTGGTATTTATTGTAAAAAAAAGTATATATCATCTACTATGTGTATTGAACTCTATCCATATACACTATGCTTCAAATGTATTTCAAATATCTTATTTTTATATCTATACAAGTTTTAGAGAAATCAGATTTTCAATTCAAAATTTTAGGTTTTGAAAAATACAGTTTTTGGTTTATGCTTAAATTCCTTTACCTCAAAAATATTTCACATGTTTGTAATATATGTTGATTTTTTATCACACATATTTGGACTTCAATATATTTACAAGAACTTATTTTTGTGAAATTTATTGAAATTTAATTTAGTTTTTATAAATTTAACTAGTTGGTTTTTAACCCTTAAAAATCTGGTGTTTGGGCTGCTTACGGCCGACCGGTCTGTCAGCCGAAATATGATTCGGTCGACCGGGTGGTCGACTGATGTGCACAGAAACATTCACATGCTCAGAGTCTTGGCTCAGTCGACCGACCAGTCAACCATGGCAAGGAAAGGTCGACCAACCAGTCAACCGACTAGCTCAACCCAACTTTTTGTTGGGGCCCATCGATCGAGCGGTCAACCGATAAGAGTAAGGCTCTTCTCTACGTAGGCGGCGGTCGACCAGGCGATCGGCCAGCAACCCCAACAGTTAGAAAAATGACAATTACCCGGTCAAACGGGCGGTCGATAAACGGGCCAATCTGGCCTATTTTCAGGCCCTAACGACTAGTTTTCTGAACCTCTATATAAAGGGTTCATTTGGCCAGTTTTTAGCAAGATTTTTCAGAGCTAATTTTTCTCCACTTCAACTAAGTTTTCAACAATATTTCAAAACAAATTTTAGAGCTTTAAATTATCTATCTTTATCTCGTTTCAAAGTTTCAAAAAAAATCAAAGAAAAATAAGTTTTGAGAAATCTAGTTTCTAGTTTTCATTTCTCTATCATTTCAAAAGTTTTCCCAAGAGGTTTACCTTTGTATTTCTTTTTCAAAAACTTTGTGCATCACGTACTTGAGCATTTCATTGCAAACTATCCTCTAGAATTTTATCTGTGAGAGGTTTTGTTTACTGTCTTTGGTATCACTAAGTTGTGTTTGTGATCTTTGTGGTCATCAAGTTGTAAACTTTTGTTTACTTTGTGCTTGACTTTATACCTAACCTCTTATGTATAGGTGTGAAATCTGGAGTTGTGTTCTCCTTATTTTGTAAGTTATAATTCCTCGGTGGAGATCCTTTTATGGAAGGTCCTTGGTGGATATAGTGAAAATCCTTTTATGTGAAGGCGGTGACATAGAGTAGTGGCTCGAACCTTGAAATATATCCTTATGTTTGCATTTAGATCTCTCTATCTCTCAACCCTCTCATTATATCTTGCATTGCTATCATTGTTCTATTGATACATTCTTGATATTGTTTATGTGCTCATACTTGTATTGAATATAAAGAGCTATTGAAGTACCTTAACTCATAATTTAGAGAAATCATGAGGAGAAGTTCCAGAATCCTTCACGGGGAATTCAGACTCGCTCTTGACTATACATTGTGTGTTAGTATAAAAATTTTAATTTCTCATTATTTGTCTATAGATTAGCACTATACCTATTCACCCCTCTAGGTGTATTTTTTCAATTGGTATTAGAGCTAACGCTCTTGATAATCGGTTTAACCACCTAAGAGTGTTATTCTTTTATTACTAATCTAGTCATTTATTTACAAACATTCATTGCACTCATGGATTATCTTGCTCCGCCTATGTATGATGCATCTAACATTGATATATGAAAGTTTAAGATGAGTGCATATTTAAAAACCCTAAGATTGCATGTTTATCTTGTCACTACCAGAAATCATATACTGATAATGGCAAGTACTTAGAGGCCAATGCATAAGACATGGATGAACTAAAGCACAAACTTAGTAAAGAACATCTTTTTTAATTTCCCATTGTGATTCCGCCTTTGCAGTATGAAACACGTTGACCTCTCTCAAGGAACAAACTTCAAACAATTTGGAGAGAGCACATTAGAGATGAGTCTGACGAAGCATGCTATATGGTCTAAGAGAATGACTCCCTTGATAACTTAAAACATTCATCTAAATGATTGTTCTAGTACTTCAAATGATGATCATGATAGTGTGGATGCACCTATGTTAAATAAAGAGCTTTCAGTGTTTTGTAAAAAAATTGCTTTCAAAATACAAAACTTTAAAAATAAAAGTTTTGATTTAAAGAAAGAAAATGAATGTTATTTTCAAAGCTTGATTTGGTATTGAAAGAGAAGGTTGGGATTTCAAGTGAGAGGGATTCATTGAAAACTCAACTTGACTTATTTTAAATGAAACTGAGTTTTTAAAAAATTAAAATGATTTGAATGATGTTTTGAAAAACAATGATGTTTTGTCTTCAAGATTTGAATTTGTTTTAAAAGAAAATGATTCTTTGAAAAACAAATTGTTTTGATTTCAAAAGAATTGGATTGTTTGAAAAATGATTTTGATTCTCATTCTTGTCATGATTCTATTTTTTATCTTCTAGTGATAAGAATTTTGTTTCTCTGTCATGCTCCATATTTTCTTCAAGTATTGATAATGATATTTGTATATTGAAGAAGAGTGTAGATTGTTTGGGCTCCACTTTCAGCCAATGTGCTAGTAATCATAAGAGATTGAAATTCATGTTTCGTATGAAACATGCTCCTCACATGCATGCACACACACCTCTTGTTTATGCTTATCATGCTCGCACACATGACTCTTTACATGCTAGAGTGTATACTTGTACACCTTGTGGTCGCAAAATCTATCTTGCAGAATTTTGTTATGATAAATTAAATAACTCAAATTTTACAGGTAAACATGTTTGAGTTAGGAGAGGCACTAACCCCCTTGAACCCAAGAAAGTTTGGGTACTAAAATCTATTCCTATTTCTTTTGATGTAGGTGTGAACTCTCACAAGACGTGAGAGTACTGGTATCTTGGTGGTGAATGTGTTTGAGCTCAAATGAACACAATATTAGATGCATTACTATCAAGAAAGTTTTAGTGAGAGGATCACTGTGGTTTGGAGAAGTGGAGATTAGTTCAATTGGTCTTGATTACTATCTCAATTTTCTATTTTATGTTTACATTTATATGCTTTTGATTGAATATTTTTAGCATATCTTGATTTTCATGCTCATTAGGATTAAATGTAATGATTATTAGACTTGTCATATACATATATAGTCTTTGAGATACACCCATATTTATATGGATTCATATCTTTGTGTTCTTAATTATTATTTAACTATTATATATATCCTAATGTTAATAATACTTGTATTTAGACTAATGATCACATTTATTTTTCAACCATGTTTTGATACTTTGTGCGTATCATATTTTAATTACATGTTTAGATGTAATTTTTATTAAAACTTGTATTTATACTTGTACAATTAGTGAGTTACACTTGATTCTGATGTTTAGATACTTTATTGTTCTTGTGTACTTATTACATGTACTTGTATGACCTAATTTTGATGATTCTTGAATTTATACTTGTATTCCTTATTTGTTTTTATATCACACCCTTTACATGTTTCGTTTTCATAAAAATATGTTTAGCTTCATGTATATGTAAATTTTTAAAACTACTTGTTATACATATTCTACCCTTGAGTCACTTACTTTATATGTCATGTACTATTTTATTGACTCAATTCATGTTTGGGATAAATATATATGATTTAGTTTTGCCAAAACATATATCTGCCTTGTAGATTGTTTAGTTTTTAATGTCAATGAGTTTTCTCATGTTTATGATTTCATATTTATGAAAAAAATTCATATGTTTTGATTGAGCTTCATTGTCTTATATCCATATATATATATATATATTTCTTACATGATTCTTGCATACTCGATATTTTTTTTTACTCATAGTTTTGATTCATGAGCCTATTAGTACTTCATTGATTTTTGAGTGTCAATTATTGTGTATTTAACATATTTTTATGAGATATATATATTTTATTCCTTACTTGAAGGATTTCGTACTAGTTTTCAAAATTATTTTGAAACTAGTTTGTTATTCTTCAATTGGTAGAGTTTTCAACCTATACTATATTATTTGTAAAATTTTATTTTTGAAAACTTCTACCCTATAAAGACACTTGGTTGGGCGACCAAGTTGTGTGCGCCTTAATGACTATCTTTTTAAATATATGCATAATAGGGTAGATGATATGAATTATACATGATTCTTAATAATATTTTCATTTTGCATACTCATGTTTTATTATATATTATGTACCATATTGCAATTGCTCCGATCATACATACATATATGATTTCTTATGTTAGATTAACAATGCTTATACATACATGTTTTATAACACAAAAATATTTTATGCTAAGCTTGATTTATTTCAAAATATGGTATCTTTTGTAAGCTTATGCATTTATCTTTGTTAGTATTTCAAAAGGAGAAAAAAAATTCTTGATTTTATTTTCAATTGGTATCTTACTCCTACTCTTTTTGAGAAAAATATTTTATTTTAAAAAATGCTTACATTTTCCATATTGCTATCAATTGTTTACAATTGGTATTGATATTAAAAATGGTTTAGAATTTAAAAAGATTGATTTCATAGATTATTTATTTTCAATTGATATAAATTTTTTTATATCTATATTGTTTTTCAATTGGTATATTTTTTTTTGCTATTAAAATATTTTCATTTTAAATCGGTGTATTTTAAATTAGTGTATTTTTAATTGGTACAGATTTTTATTTTCAATTGATATAAGTTATCAATTAATATTTGCCCCTTTGTTGATGATTGACAAAGAGGAGGAGAATGATTTAGTTTATATATGCATGTTTTAAGTTTAATGCATATATTTTGTTTTATTTTGATATCTAGTTTTTGATATCAAGTTTTGATATATTGGTATCTAACTAGCAATTATATTGATATACTTTTATTTGGTATCTAGTTAGCAATTACAATGAATATATGTTCTTTATCATTTGACATCTAGAACTTATATTGCATATTCATTTGGTATCAAGAGTTTACCATGATATATATCCTCTATATACATTTGGTACCTAGAGCTAACATTGTATATCCATATAATTGTTATGTTTGGTATCATCATACACTTACATTAAATATTTATTTGTTTATCTATTATGCATGAGTTAAGGGGGAGCTTCTATGAAGCATATTTTTAATCTATGTATATATAATCTCATAAGTTTTGTCATCATCAAAAAGGGGGAGATTGTTGGCCGGAAAGACTTTCTTCCTAGTTTTGATGATGACTAACTTATAAAGTTATATTACTAATGTTTTTGTGTTTAATAAGTTTCAGATTTAGATCAAGATCATTATTGGTGTTTAGCTTCAACAAAAGACTCAAAGTCAAAATTTGAAGCTAATACATGTTGATTCAAAAGCTCACGCTTCAAGATCGCATTAAATACTTGAGATGGAACAAGCTCTTTGGATCGTATTTGGATCGAGTCATTTTGGAGAAGAAGATCAACAAGAAGACTTGTAACTAAGTTTGTTTACATGTATTATTTAGATCTTGTGTAAGGATAGAATAGCTTTGAGTTGCTCAAGTATATCACATACAAATAAATAGTTTTGATTTTTGGTTTTAACCATTTTAGTTTCAAAAGTTTATGTTTACCTGGTTTACACAAAACTCATAGAAACAAGTTTTAAGTTTTGTATTTCGGTTTAACATGTATACGTTTTGAGTTTCAGTTTATTAAGTATACATATATTGGTTTCATGAATAGATTTCAATAAAACAAGTTTGGTCTATATGTGTATTTGATTTCATTCATATGCATTCATACTTCATATGTTTAGAAAAATCTATTTTAATGTATCTAGTTCATGTGTTTAAGTTTCATTTTTATCAAAACTTATTTTGGTATTTATTATCAAAAACAAGTATATATCATCTATTATGTGTATTGGATCTATTCATACACACTATACTTCAAATGTGTTTCAAATATCTTATTTTTGTATTTATATAAGTTTCAGAGAAAATCAAATTTTCAATTCAAAAGTTTGAGTTTTTAAAAGTACAGTTTTCGATTTATGCTTAAATTCCTTTATCTCAAAAATAATTCACATGTTTGTAATATGTGTTAATTTTTTATCACACATATTTGAACTTCATTTTATTTACATGAACTTACTTTTGTGAAATTTATTGGAATTTAATTGAGTTTTTATGGATTTAACAAGTTGGTTTTTAACCCTTAAAAATCCGGTGTTTGGTCTACTTACGGCCTACCGACCGGTTTACCGAAGCATGGCTCTGTCGACGTGTACAGAAACGTGCACATATCCAGAGCCTTGGCTCGGTTGACCGACCGATCGATCGACTGGCTCAACCCAACTTTCTATTGTGGGCTGGTCGACCAAGCGGTCGATCGATAAGGGCAAGGCTCTTCTCTGGTTTGGGGGCGGTCGACCAAGCGATCGACTTGCAACCCAACGATCAGAAAAATGACCGTTGATCGGTCGACCGACAGGCCAATCTGGCCTCTTTTCAGCCCTAACAGCTAGTTTTCTAAACCTCTATATAAAAGGTTCATTTGGCCAGTTTTTGGCAAGATTTTGAAGATCTAATTTTTTCTCACTTCAACTGAGTTTCTGCAAGATTTCAAAATAATTTTTAAATCTTTAAATTCTCTATCTTTATTTTGTTTCAAAGTTTTAAAAAAATCAAAGTAAAACAAGTTTTGGGAAATCTAATTTCTAATTTTTATTTCTCTATCATTTCAAGAGTTTTCTCAAGAGTTTTTGCTCTGTGTTTTCTTTTCCAAAAACTTTATGCACTCACGTACTTAAGCTTTTCATTGTAAATCTATCCTCTATGATCTTTTTTGTGAGAAGTTCTATTTGTGGTCTTTGGGATCACTAAGTCGTGTTTGTGATCTTTATGATTACCAAGTTGAAAATTTTTCTTTGTTTTGTGTTTGGTTTTGTGCCTACCCTATTGTGTAGAGGTGTGAGAGTTAGAGTTGCGTACTCCTCATTTTGTAAGTTGTAATTCCTCAGTGGAGGTCCCTTTGTGAAAGGTCCTTAGTAGACATAATAGAAATCCTTCTGTGTGAAGGCAGGGACGTAGAGCAGTAGCTCGAACCTCAAAATATAGCCTTATGTTTGAGTTTAAATCTCTCTTCCTCTCAACTCTCTCTCTCTCTCTCTCTCTCTCTCTCTCTCTCTCTTTATATCTTGAATTGCTATCATTGTTCTAGTTATATATGTTTGACACTGTTTGTGTGCTCACACTTATATTAAATCAAGAGAGCTATTTAAGCACCTCAACTCATAATTTAGAGGAATAGTCAAGAGAAATTTCAGAGCTCTTCACGAAGAATTCAGACTCACTTGTGACTATACATTGTGTGTTAGTATAAAAGTTTTAATTTCACATTATTTGTTTATAGATAAGCATTATACCTATTCGCCCCCCCTTCTAGATGTATTTTTTTAAGTTAATCTTGTTCTCTGTTGACCGGCTGAGTGACAAGCTTCTCATGGATCAGTTAAGGATATAAGATTAGCCCACTAGGACACAACAAGCTTTGGAGTTCTCTTTCTGAAGAAGAAACTTCTTTCTTTCTCTCTCTCCTTTAAACACAAAAAGATTCTTCCTTTTTCTCCTCGAAAAGAAAGTCGTCCTCTTTTTTCCTCTCCTTTTTTATAGCTCTCATGGCTATTTATAGGGTATTAAGGGATAGAATTTTTTCCTAAAATCCCTCCATAATAGGAATTAACTCTCAATTTTATGTTAGTATTAATTGACCTAGTAATAGGGCAGTTACAGCAGAAACACAATCTTTGCGGGTTCTGTTCTGTTATTGAAACACGTGGCTCGCATTTTAAGTTGAGATGTAGACTTGGTTGAGTTCCGTGTTTGAATTGAGACGCGGGTTTAGATGAGCTCCGTATTTGAGTTGGTACGCGGGCTACGCAGGCTCACGCTTAAGTTGAGATGTGGGCTTAGTTGAGCTCCACGTTTGAGTTAGAACGCGGGCTTTGCAGGCTCAAGCTTGAGTGAGACAAGAGCATGCTCCGCATTTGAATTGAGAAGCGGGTTTCACAGGCTAACGCTTGAGTTGAGACGCGGGCTTAGTTGAGCTCCGCATTTGAGTTGAGATACAGGTTTGGTTGAGCTCCGCGTTTTAAAGGAGAATATTGTGCAGTCTCAGGCCCGCTTTTACAATTAAATGCGAGGTTCGCGTTTGAATGAGATCTACATCTGAGGACTTGTCTTCAGTAATTTTTAGATAATCTATAGTATATTGGTATATAAGTATTATATGCTTTTATACAGGGGAAGCAGTTGTTGCAAGTGTGAAGCATGTTCTTTATATATACATGTTTTTCATGCAGGGGGCGCTTATCCAATGTGATACATATCTTTTAAGCTAAACATTTTTTTTGAAAAGTAAAGTCAATTTCATTGAGTAGCAACTAGCAAGAATAAATACAAGGCACAGTAAGCTAGACTACTCATGATCTACAGTCAGCTAACCATAGGGAGGTGGGGGACCATAGCCGTCACCCTCCACTATGATAAACTAAGTATAGATCATCGGTTGACCCAAAGCCTACAACTCGCGTATGGCTAACATTTACATTGGCATTTACAAAAAATGAGAATCAGCTCCAAATTCTGGAAGATGTTGTCATTCCGGAACTCTGCCCAATTGCAAAACTTAAGCAGAACGTGTACATCTTCATAGAGTCTTCTGTATACGATAATTTTGTTAGTACTTTGTTGTTGAAACACTATTAGATTACTCCCTTCCAAATGTGCCATATGGCTGCTCTAAAAGCAATCTAGCAAGGGCATATATATATAAAGAGTGAGAGAGAGATAGACTTGTGTCCTTCCAAAAAAATTTGAGGCCGAATCCTTCCCTCAAATGCTAACATCCGACATTCGAATACAAGACCCACTCCATTGAAGTTGATCTATATTATTTCAAGTATCTATAAATCAAAAATCAAGTATTTTGAATATTTTTTACTCATGCATCAAGTAGGGAGAAAACGAACAACTTAAATAGTGAGTTGGTTAATTTAACGGTATAGAACATTTGAAATCTAATAAAAATTGGTTTTAGGGGATTTTAAATGTTTAGATCGTAATCAAATGGCCGGATCGAGAATTTGTATATCTAAAGATATAGATCTACCAACTCACTACTTTCGGCCGTTCATTTTGCGTCGCTTGATATAAGGGCAAAAAGTATTCAAACCACTTGATTTTTTGTCTATAGATACTTGAAATAATACAGATCAACTTTAACAAAGTGGATCTTGTATTCTCTCTCTCTACACACACACACATGCATACATATACATACATACTTGTTTATATGTTGTGTCAATATGTATTTTGTTCTCACATGTCTTGTAGCACAAATGAAAAATATTTTGATGAAGACATAGCTTATACTTGGTGGTCAAGGCGTGATAGGCGTACAAGATCTTAGAAGGCAATTTTATTTTATTTTTTGTAATTTTTCTAATTTTTTTCAGAAAATTGTTAAGAGCCTTGAACACACACTAGTACACAATCCTTGCCAATTTATAAAAAATCCTAGTTAACTAATCTAAGACTGATACTCTGACTCACATAATTCATACATATCCTAGTCGAGCAACTCATATCCTAGTCAACTTATAGAGTCCAACAGAGAACAAGCAATCTAAGTTTTTGTCATTATAGTCGACTAATATCCCCTTGTAGTCAACTTATACTCTTCGCAACAGAAACATCATTCTACAGTAAAATAATCCTAGTTGACTTATAGATTTTTCTATTCAACTTATAGTTGAACGTTACATTGTGTATAACTGTTGTGTATCAGACCTAGTCGACTAATAAGATATCTTAGTCGACTAATATCAATTCAATAGAAACATAGAATAAGTTTCTTTTACAGTCTAGTTGACTACCTCATTCCATTAGTCGACTACTCTAGAAAAATTATGAATACGTAATCGACTAACTCTTATTTCTAATCACTATACAGATAGTTTCTGATAGTTAAACAGTGTGTACGTTTTTTATTTTCTGATATTTTCCCACATTTTTTGGATTCAAATTCAAATCAAATAAACACCCCAACTACATGTAATCTCCATTTATAAATAGGGGTGAATTTTTTGAATTTTACACAACTTTCATTTACCAAAATTCTGTCAAAATTCTGTCTGAAAAATTCTGTTCTTCAGAAAAACTCTCTCCTTGATCTTTTATTTACCCAATCAATTCCTAGTGAAGAAATTCTAAGAGTTCCACTATAAGGTCCTTGTAAATTCACTTTCATACAAAAATCAAAGTTTATAAGATAAATTGTACTGATTTCAAAGAAGGTCTTCTCGATGTAAAGAAGAGGTGTACAGATTTTACGAAAGAGGTTTGTCAAGTGGTGTACTATTTTGGTTTTGAGGGTTTCAAAATCATGTTAAGAAAAATCTCAAGCGGGTTACTTGGGGACTGGATGTAGGTCAAGAGGATCGAATCAGGATAAATCTCTTATATTTGCTTTTTTGAGTTGTAATATGTGCATATTTATTTTCTTGCAATTTATTAACATTTACTATTTAGAAATTTTTTAAAAACACTAATCACCCCCAAGTATTTGTGTTGTTGAGTTTTAGATCCTATGCTAGGCCCTCAAACAATTTTCATCCATGATTCTCATCCCTTTGAAAAAAAACCCAACTAAGCACATGGTTTCTGGAGTGTCTTAGTTTGATAATCTAAGGCATTATAGAGGATCTGGCACTAACGCTATTTTTCTATACGGTGGTGAGAGCACTGAGTAAGGAAATCCTTAAAGTGTTCAAATTACCTCCAAAAAGGTTCATTAAAGTCTTACCTAAACTGCATTGTGGCCTTTCTAATAAGTTCGATTTTGTGAATTCGGTAAAAAAAAAAAAAAAAAGCTCAAGAAAACTTTCACAAATTCATTCCAAGATGTGATTGAGTTAACAACTAAATTGTACAACCATTTTTTAGTTAGGTCCTTAAGATAAAAAGGAATGAATCATAGTCTAACGATATTATCTCTTAACTGGGGTATCATCATCATTAGACAAACTTTTTCAAATTCCCTTATGAAAAAGTAAGCATGCTCAGATTCTAAACTATGAAATCTAGGAAGAGTGTTGATAAACTGGGGGTTGAGCTCAATTGTTACCATTAGCTTTGGGAAGTCTAATGCACGAATGTAAAGAAGTTCTGATCGGATAAAACTTATCCTGCAGAGATGCTAGTTAAGCCATGACTGGGATTTGTTCTGATGGTGATATGGTGTGTCCAAAGTGTTTTTGACTAATCTAGATGTGGATGGATCTCTTGACCATATTATTGGCCTAGAGTCCCTTCACCTTATTTTTGATGATGACTAATTTATGAAGGTTAGTTTACTAATGATCTTGTGTTTATATAGTTTCAGTTATTGATTAAGATCTTAATAGGTGTTTAGCTTCAACAAAGAATTCAAAATCAATTTTAGAGCTAACACATATAGTTTCAAGAGCTCACGCGTCAAGATCGCATCTAGCACTCAAAAGGAGTCAAACTCTATGAATTGGGTTTGGATCGAGTCGTCTTGAAGATGAAGATCGACAAGAAGACTTGTATCTAGGTTTGTTTAGTTTTTGTTTAGATTTTGTGTAAGGATAGAATAGTCTTGATATGCTCAAGTTCATACACACACAAGTTAAAATAGTTTTTGGTTTCAATTTAACTGTTTTGGATTTTCAAGAATATACATATATGATTTTCATAAATAGATAGAATCAAAATAAGTTTTACATGGTTTAAGGTATATTGAATTCATCCACATACTATGTTTCATATTGACTAAAAACTTATTTTGATGATTCCAGTTCATGGTTCAAGTTTTGTTTTTTAACAAAACTTAGTTTTGGATTTAATGTCAAAACATAGATATATCTTTTATATGTGTATTGTATTCTATCCATACACAATATACTTCATAAGTATTCAAATATCTTATTTTTGTATTTATACAAGTTTAGAGAAAATTCGATTTTTCATTTAAAAGTTGATTTTTAGAAAATATAGTTTTTGGTTTAAAGCTTAATTTTCATGCCTCAAAAATAGTTCATATAGTTTGTAATATGTGTTGGTTTTTGGTCGCACATATTTGTACTTCAAATATTTATATGAACTTATTTTTATGAAATTTATGAAGTTCTATGGGATTTTAGAGGATATTAAAAGACCAAATATTTCAACCTATAATCCTGATTTTTTTGGCTGCTAACGGTTCGACCAACTGATTGACCAAACCCCGGCTCGGTCGACCGACCGATTGACTAACGTGCACAGATGTACACAGGCTTTAGCGATCGACCGAGCGGTCAACCAATCCAGAAGCTTGCTCTTTGGTTCTGGCCCCAATTAACTGATCGGTCAACCGACCCAGAGAGTGAGCCCTCTGGTTCTGACCACGCTCGACCGGACGACCGACCAACTATGAGAAAACTCTCACTGTGCCTTGGGGGTGGTCGATTGACCGGTCGACCGGTAACCCCAACAGTCAGAAATCTGACCGTTGGCCGGTCAACCGGGCGGTCGACCAACAGGTCATTTCTAACCTACTATGGACCCCAATGACTATATTTTTAGACCCTATAAATTTGGGTCCTTTGAGGCCAATTTTAACCAAGATTTTCAAGATCAATTTTTTCACCTTCTTAAGTATTTTTAACAAAGTTTTAAAAAGAGTTTTTGTACTAAAATTCTCTATCTTTATTTATTTTCAAAGTTTTTGAAAAATCAAAGAAAATTAGATTTGTGAAATTAGTTTTGTTCTTCATTTTCATATCTATCTAGAAGTTTTTCCCATGTGTTTTTTTTATGTTTCTTCTCCAAAACACTTTGATTTCTTACACTTGAGCTATTAATTCTAAACCTATTTTTAAGATCGTTTTGTGAGAAAAATTGTTTGTAATCCCTTGAGATCACTAAGAGAATTTGTGTCATTAGATCACCAAGATTATAATCTTTTGTTTACTTTGGCTTTGTGCCACCTCTTGTGTAGAGGTTTGTGGTGAGAGAGTGGAGTTGTGTACTCCCGGTGTTGAGTTAAAATTCCTCAATGGAGGTCTCTTTGTGAAAGGTCTTGTGTGGACATAGTGAAAATTCTTCTGTGTGAAGGCGGGAACGTAGGTAGTGGCTCGAGCCTCGAAACATATCACTGTGTTTACGTTTAATCTATTTTCTCTCTCTATTTATATCTTGCATCGTTGTTATTTGTTCATATTCATATGCTAGATATAGTTTGTGTGCCCACACTTGTATTAAACCAAGAGAGCTTTTAATAGCACCTCAACCCTTAGTCTAGTGGAATCTAGAGGAGTACTTCCAGAGCCATTCACGGAAAATTCAGACTTACTCTTTGTTATACATAGTGTGTTTTCAATTAAGTTTTTAATTCTGCATCATTTGTTCTAAATTAGCTTGTACACATATTCACCCCCCTCTAGGTGTACTTACAATTGGTATCAGAGCTAGCGCTCTTGATATTTGATTTAACCACCTAAGAGTGAGATCCTCATTATTAATTTAGATTTGCTTTTACACACATATAGTTTATACACTCATTAATTTCCTTGCCTCTCCCATGTATGATGTTTCTAACATCAATATGTGAAAATTTAAGATGAGTGCATATCTAAAAGCCCTATATTTGTTTATTTATCTTGGCACTACCAAGAAATCTTATTTTGGTAATGACAAGTACCCTGAAGCTAATACAAAAGTCATGGAGCCACTTAGGCATACACTTAGCAAAAATCACATTTCTTTGATTTTTCATTGTGATTCCGCTTTTGCAGTGTGAAACACATTGACCTCTCCCGAGCAATAAACAATAAATAATGTGGAGAAAGAAGCTATTGTGGATGAGTCCGACGAAACTTGCTATATGATCCAAGAGATTGGCTCCCTTGAGGTATATTTGAATACTCATCTAGATGATAGGGCTAGTTCTTCATGTGATAACAATGCTATAGGTGCCCATGCTTTGAATGAAAAACTATCCATATTTTATGAAAACTTGCTTTCAAAGTACAAACTTTTGAAAAGCAAGAGTTTTGAATTAAAAAAGAAAATAAAATTTGGTTTTCAAAACTTAATAGGATTTTCCAAGAGAGGGTTTAGATTTAAAGTGAAAGGGATTCGTTTAAAAGCCAGCTTGACCTTGCTTTAAAAGAAAATAAAATTTTAAAGAATAAAAATAATTTTGATATTATTTTGAAAAATAATGAGGTTTTATCTTCAAACAAGATGTTATTTTAAAAGAAAATGATTCTTTGAAAAACAAAATTTCTTTGATTTTAAAAGAATTGGATTTGGTTTCAAAAGAAAAAGTTTCTTTGAAAAGTGCTTTTAATTCTCATGATTGTCATACTTCCATTGCTTTATCTGTTAGTGATAAACATGTTGCTTGCACCACATCTTCTTCCATTAATAATAATTTGTGTTTGAAGAAATATGTTGATTGTTTGGGCTCCACTTTGAACCAATGTGTCATAAACTACACACGATTGGAATCCATGTTTAATAAGAAACATGCTCCACATATTTATGAATACAAACCACGGCATACACATGCTCATCATGCTCACACACATGATTTTCTGTATGCTAATGTGTACACTTGTACACATTGTGGATGTATGGGCCACCTTGTAAAATTTTGTTATGATAGAATTACTGGTTTAAATTTTGCAAATAAATTTGTTTGGGTTAGGAAAGGCATTAACAAACCCCATGGACCCAAAAAGTATGGGTACTAAAATTCACCCCTATTGTATTTGATGTAGATGTGGGCTTTCACAAGACTTGAGAGTATCAATACCTTGATGGTGGATGTGATCGGAGCTAAAGATCATATTTATAGATGCATCACTTACAAAGGATGTTTCGGTGGAAGACCACAATGATTCGGAGACTTAGAGATTGGTTCATATGATTTAGTGACTATCTCAACTCCTTATTTTAGTTTACATACTTTTATATTATTGATTTTTAGCATGTCATGTTTTAATGCTCATTATGTTAAATGTAATGTTAATTAGACATGCGATATACATAGAAAGTTTTTGAGATACACCCATGTTTATATGGATTCATATTTTTGTGTTCTCACTAAAGTTTAGGCATTGTGTATATCCTAGCTCCAGTAACACGTGCATTTAGCTTAATGATCATGTTTGTTTATATTTTATGCTTCATATTTTGATTACTTGTTTAAATATAGTTTTCATTAAAAATTTTGTTTATACTTGTATAATTAGTTAGCTACACTTGATTATTATGTGTTTGTACTTCATTGCTCTTGCGTACTCATTAGATGTATTAGTATGACCTAGTTTTGATGATTCTTACATTTTTACTTGATTTCTCTATTTTTGTACAGGTTTTTGTTTAGCTTCATGTGTATGTTAATTTTGTCTAAAACTCTTAGATATACATGACAATCCTAGAGTCACTTGCTTTTCATGTATTAATCATTTGAGAACTCATTTATATTTGGGATATGTATTTATACTTTTAGTTTCGAAAAAACATACATATACCTTGAAGCTTGTTTAGTTTTTGATGAAAATTAAATTTTTCATAGTTTCATGTTTTTGATAAAAGGAATTTATTTATTTTAATTGAGCTTCAATACTTTATCTCCATGATTATATTCATTACATGATCTTTGTACACTCGATATATTTTGTTTACTCATGATTTTAATTCATGAGCCTATATGTGCTTCATAACTCGTTGAGTGTCAGTTATTGTGTATTTAGCATATTATCATGAGATATATTTTTGTTTCATTTCCTTACTTGAAAGATTAAATACTAGTTTTTAAAATTATCATAAAACTAGTTTCGTTATTCCTTAATTTGGTAGTGATTTTCAAACTATACTAAAATGATTTTTTCAAATCTTATTTTTGAAAACCTATATCATCGAAGGGCGGTTGGATAGGCGATCATACCTTGTATACCCTTAATTGAAAATCTATTCAAACATATGCATGATAGAGTGGTAGTTATGAGTTATACACTTGGTTTTAATGAAAATTCATATTTGTATACTCATATTTGTTTTTTATATGTATGCATCTTAATTTCAATAGATATTATATTGCTCTGATCATACAAACATATAGATGTTTTTCGTGTACTTACTATACAATGTCCATATTTTTAAAGCACATAAATTGATTTTATGCTAAGTTTGATTTAGTTTTTAATGATAATTGATATCTATATAATCTTATGCATTGCTTTTATTGGTATTTCATAAAGGGGGAGAAAATTCTTATTTTATCTTTCAATTAATTTTATTTTTGATTGATATCTTACTCCCACTCTTTATGATAAAAAATATTTTGTTTTAGTATATGCTAATATTTTCAGTATTGGTATCAATAATCTTAAATAGGTATTATTCTCAATTTGGTATCTATATTATAAAATAATTTAGCATTTATTTAAAATTTTAGTTTTTTACTTACAATTGGTATCATGTCTTTCATTGATATCAATTGGTAAAACGATTGTTTTATTTCAATTGATAAAAAGATGGTTTCACATTCAATTGGTCTCTTTCAATTGATTGTTTTTATTGGTATCAAATTTTGTTTTAAAAATATTTATTGGTATCGTTTGTTTATGTTCACCCTTTATTGATGATGACAAAAAGAGGGAGAGAAATTTAGGATTATACATACATGTTTGACTAATTGTTTATGCGCACGCGCGCGCGCGTGCGCACACACACATATATATAAAATAGTATCTTGAGCTTACATTGCATATCCTTATTGTTTTATTCAAATGCATAAGTTATGGGGAAGCTTCTATGAAGCCTATTCTTAATCTATGCATATATAACCTCATAAGTTTTGTCATCTCAAAAAGGGGAGATTGTTGGCCCAGATGCCCTTCACCTTAGTTTGATAATGACTAACTTATGAAGGTTAGTTTACTAATGATCTTATATTTATATAATTTGAGTTATTGGTCAAGATTTTAGTAGATGTTTAGCTTCAACAAAGGATTCAAAATCAAGTTTTGAAGCTAACACGTGTAGATTCAAGAGCTCGCGCGTCAAGATCGCATCTAGCACTCAAAAGGAGTCAAGCTCTATGGATCAGGTTTGGATCGAGTCATCTTGAAGATGAAGATCAACAAGAAAATTTGCATCTAGGTTTGTTTAGTTTTTATTTAAATCCTGTGTAAGGATAGAATAGTCTTGATATGCTCAAATTCACACACATAAGTTAAAATAGTTTTTAGTTTCGGTTTAACCATTTTGGATTTTCAATATGATTTTCATGAATAGAACAAAAGCAAGTTTTACATGGTTTAATGTATAATGAATTTCATCAACATACATCTATGTTTCATATTGACTAAAAACTTATTTAGATGATTCTAGTTCATGGTTTCAAGTTCTATTTTTAACAAAACTTTGTTTTGGATTTAATGTCAAAATATAGATTTATCTTTTATATGTGTATTGGATTCTATCCATACACACTTTACTTCAAAAGTATTTAAATATCTTATTTTTGTATTTATACAAGTTTAGAGAAAAATCGGTTTTCCATTTAAAAGTTAATTTTTGAAAAATACGATTTTTGGCTTAAAGCTTAATTTTCTTGCCTCAAAAATAGTTCAAATAGTTTGTAATATGTGTTGATTTTTGATCACATATATTTGTGCTTCAAATATTTATATGAACTTATTTTTGTGAAATTTATGAAATTTTATGAAATTTTAGAGGATATTAAAAGACCAAATATTTCAACCTATAACCCTAGTTTTTGGGTTACTAACGGTTGACAGACCGGTCGACCGAAACCTGGCTCCGTCGACCGACCGATTGATCGACGTGCACAGATGTGCGCAGGTTTTAGCGGTCGACCGAGCGATCGACCGATCTAGGGAGTCTACTCTCTGGTTCTGGCCCTGGTCGACCGACCTAGAGAGTGAGCTCTTTGCTTCTGGCCACGGTCGACCGGATGGTCGACCGACTGTGAGAAAATTCTCACTGTGCCTTGAGGGCGATCGACCGACCGGTAGACCGATAACTCCAACAGTCAAAAATCTGACTGATGGCCGGTCGATCGGGCGGTCGACCAACAGGTCATTTCTGGCCTGTTCTTGAACCCAACTGCTATATTTTCAGACCTTATTGGTTCTTTGAGGCCAGTTATAACCAAGATTTTCAAGAGCAATTTTTTCCACCTTCTTAAGTGTTTATAACAAAGTTTTCAAAAGAATTTTTGTGCTAAAATTCTCTATCTTTATATGTTTTCAAAGTTTTTGAAAAATCAAAGAAAAACTAGATTTGAGAATTAGTTTTGTTCTTTATTTTCATATCTATTTAGAAGTTTTTCTCAAGCGTTTTTTCTTTTCCAAAACACTTTGATTTCTCACACTTGAGCTATTAATTCTAAAACAATCTTTAGGAATTTTTTTGTGAGAAAAATTATTTGTGATCCCTTGAGCTCACTAAGAGAGTTTGTGATCATTGGATCACCAAGATTATAGTTTTCTTTGCTTTGGTTTTGTGCCACCTCTTATGTAGAGGTTTGTGTTGAGAGAGTGGAGTTGTGTACTCCCGGTATTGATTTATAATTCCTTGGTGGAGGTCCCTTTGTAGAAGGTCCTGTGTGAATATAGTAAAATACTTCTGAGTGAAGGCGGGGATATAAAGCAGTGGCTCGAACCTCGAAACATATCACTATGTTTACATTTGATATATTTTCTCTCTCTCTTTTTACATCTTGCATCGTTATTACTTATTCATATTCACATGCTAGATATAGTTTGTGTACCTATACTTATGTTCAACCAAGAGAGCTTTTAATTGCACCTCAACTCTTAATTTAGAGGAATCTAAAGGAGCAGTTTTAGAATTCTTCACGAAAAATTCGGGCTCACTCTTGATTACACATAGTGTGTTTGCATTTAAGTTTTTAATTCTGCATCATTTATTCTAAATTAGCATGTATACCTATTCACTCCCCTCTAGGTGTACTTATACATACTTGCATGCACAATTAATCACACCAAAAATAAGATCTTAAACAAAATAATCAACAGAAAGAAAATTTCAGCCATGCGTCATATATGGTGATCTTAGACCTAGATGACTCCTAACTGCTCAATTATCCAGAAGAGAGATATTATAATAGTCTGACCACAAATAAGTTAATCGGTCAGGTAAAGGCAAAATTCAGTTGGAGGTATATGTGCTTAGCAGCGGACCTAATTAATCAAATTACTAAATCTTCAAGACTTAATCTCTTAATCTCCAATAATTAGATACCGATTTGATAAGAGTCAAACTTAGCAACTTCCACCCGAGATCAATCTCCTAATGCATCCGATATGTACCTAGGTCCAATGTCTATTCAATTTTTAGTTAGGCTTGTATGAGTGAGTGTATGGATGTTTTTTAGGGCTCAAGAAGGGTAATGACTTTCTCACCTTATATTGTTTCTTAGATTTTGCCATTTTAGTGCAATGTGTGTAAATAAATAGGAAGAAAACAACACTTCAAGCAATGTAAATCACTCAAAGGTGCTTCCTATACTATATGCTATACAAGCATACCTGACTCCAGTACTCTTCAAGAGTAATTAAAAAAGTCGAATTAGACATCTTCCAAAATGTGAAGTTTAAACATTTTTTAACAATTTCAAACACAGGTTACTGTTGAGTTAATACAGTGAACAGAATACAATATAAGAAAAAACTAGTAATAGAATAAAATTAGATTGCAATTTGGCAGCCCTGCACAAAACTTGTGCCATGCCACGAAAACGCAATTTTTATCGTGGCAACGCAGCTTGGCTATAAGCTCTGATGCTTTTCTTTATAGAGCAGAAGCACAGAGAAGCAAGAAATTTTCTCCAACTATTAGTTTCTAGAAATTGTACTTGCACACACAAACAGAGAAGACAAATAGTTGTGTTAGAAAATATACCGTTCCCTCTTTGGCAATAGCTGTTGTGCTCCGACAACAACCTGAAGAGGAATCCCTAAATCTCCCAAGCACGAAGACAATTCCCAAAATAGCACAAATTTCACAAACTAGAGAAAGAACACGCAAACAACGATCTAACAAGGTTCGGCCTCAATGCCTACGTCCTCGGGGCAATGAAAAAGAGAAATAATTTCTTTGGAAGATCGATTACAATGGATGCAACACCTCTGAGTATCAAGAGAGCTGCTACTTTCGTTGTTACAGCAAAACCCTAGAAATCCCGCTTTAAATACAACAGATTTCTAAATCAGCAAAACAGCCCGCAACCCGACTGTTGGTCGACCGGGCGGTCGACCGATCTCATGCGCCGGTTGACTGGGCCGGTCGACCGTTCCTAATCGAGAGTTGGGTACTTTCATTCAGTCGACAGGGCTGTCAACCGAGCTCCCTCCTTGTGCATGTTGTGCACGTCGGTCGACCGGGCCGGTCGACCGAGCTTCTGCTACTGTGGGCGGTCGACCGGGCCGGTCGACTGAACACCTGCTGCTGCTGCTGTTAACCTGTTTTGCTGCTGCTGCTTCCTTCGTCTTTCATCGACGACTTCCTCGACGGTCCCTCGACGATCCTTGTCGACTTCCTCGACAATATCCTCTCTCTTTCCAATAATTCTCCACCTCGGTGAAGATTCTCCAAATCTGAGCCGATCTCCAACGTACCCCAGTCTTTCACCTGGCGAAATCGACACACGATCTCGGCGAAATCGACACACGATCTCGGCTTGCCCGCACCGGACGAAATCGACACACGATCTCGACAAAATCGACACACGATCTCGGCTTGGATTCTTTAGCTCAGCTATCCTTGGAAAATGTCGCACATGCCTTCCCTGCACTTCACCTTAGGAGAACTTCCATACAGGCTGATCACCATACCGTGGCTCCTCCTCCGTAACTTCACGACCTCACGAAGACTACTCATGAGCCAACACTGACTCTCCAACTGACTATCTCTATCTAGTCTTCCTGTCTTCCACTGACGGTCCAACCAAGTCTGCGTAGAGCACACCAAACATCATCGACTTCAACTGGATGCACACCACTCCTTATGCAATCTCAACATCTTCTCACTGGAAGATCAACCTGTTCATTGAGATCACAACACTTCACCTCTACGTGAAGTCCAACTGGCCACAACACTTCACCTCTACATGAAGCCTCTCCACCTCTGCGTGAAGTTCCATCGGCCATAACTCTTCACCTCTACGTGAAGTTCCAAACAGCTTCTCGAGAACCCAAATAGCTTCATACGGGTTGCATCACCAACTGGCTGCGCCTTTACGGCTGCCTACGTACCTTGCCCAAAGGATCAAGCCAACCGTAGTTCATTAAAATGAGCTTCATCAAGCTCAAATACTGGTACCTGTATCTGCAGCAGTAAACCTATCAGACTGAGTCATATGAACCTCTTCCCGAATATCATGGAGAACAACGGCCTTCAACTTGAGCTTGTCGCGATCACAAGCTTGAGATTCATGCTTCTTTAACCACGAGCGTGGTTTCACCTTGGTTCCAGTAGCTACAAACACCTCGACATCCTTAACAATGTCTTCAACCTGTTCAGCATCACCCTTGATTTCACGATCTCCCCCCGGTGTCACATCCGATGAAGTCTTCTCTAATGCCGAACCTACTGGAGATGGTGGAGTAGCATCAACCTCTACCCGCTGTGATACTACCTTAGTCTCCGTCCTCTCCACCTACTGAGAGACGGTGGACTTCAACACTGAAGTCTCTCCAAAAATGACATGCCTACTCATCACGATCTTCTTGTCTTCGGGGTCCCACAACCTGTAACTGTTCCTTTTGACACTCAAATACACAAACCTCTTTGCTCGCGGATTCACCTTGCCATTCTTGGCACTGAAGTAGGTTGGACTTCTAAATTCCCACAACAAACCATGATCTTGAGTAGCTTTCCCTGACCAAATTTCCAATGGAGCTTTACCTCCTATCGTAGTCGATCTATTCATGAGATGGCTAGCATACACAGTCGCCTCAGCCCAAAACGACTTGTCTAATACTGCATTAGACAACAACCTCCGAACCTCCTCCAGCAAGGAACGGATTACTTCTTTAGCCAACCAATCTGTACCTGTCGTGAAGTCAGTAACAATTTCGGTGTTCTGGCCAAATCGTAGGAATTGGTACATGTCCTTTCCAACATTACCAATCTTTAGCTCCTTAATCTTCCTACCTATCTGCCTCTCCATTCTTCCTTTCTACTTCACTAATATATCTAGGGCTTCACTACTTTGTCTCATTGGATATATCCAATAATGCCTAGATACACTATCAACGAAAGAGACAAGTACCTATGACCTCCAAGCGATGTCATCTTAGCAGGTCCCCAAATGCACACGTGAATACAATCAAGAAGAGCTTCATTGTGGTGAGTACTTGTGCTGAATTTCACCTTCTTCTTGACCAGAACGATGTATTCACCTTCCAACTTGCAGGTAGCAGCACCTTCTAACGATTCCATCTTTGCAGTTGCAAAGACTTTTCTTCTTCCTGTCCGATCTTTCCCTGCCAGACCTCCGGGCCACCATCATCTGAGGAACTGGAAGTCTCCACCTGATCTGTAATCGTACTACCCTTCAAGTAGTAGTGATTGCCTTGGCGGACGCCCTTCATCACCACCATCGAGCCCTTAATCATCCTGAGATCGCCATCTCGAACAGATATCACCATGCCCGATGCTTCCAAAGCTCCAACGGAGATTAGATTTCTCTTCAATTGAGGTACATACCTCACTTCCTTCAGCTCCCTTACCATCCTATCAAACATCCTGATTCAGATTGCACCTACCCCCTCCATGCTACATGGGTGATCATTGCCCATAACTGTTGGCCCGGAGGCCTTCCTCTCTAGTTTTGATGATGATTAACTCATGTAGTTATGTTTACTAATATTCTTGTGATTTTAGTTACAGATCATTGATCAAGATATTAGTTGGTGATTGCTTCAAAAGAGGAGTTTGGAAGCCTTCACATGGTGATTCCAGGGCCCGAGCATCAAGATCATACATAGCCTAGCTCGTGGATCACGGTTTGGATCGAGTCAACTTGAAGATGAAGATCGTCAAGAAGACTTAGGTATCCTAGTTTTAGTTTAGTGTGTTTAGATCCATTTGTAAAGCTTAGAATAGTTGATATGCTCAAGTGCACAATACACACACGTTTTATGGTTTTTCGGTTTTTAGTTTAACCGATATTGGTTTTCATGAATAGTAGATCAAAACAAGTTTAAATAGTTTATATGTATAGTAGATGTATTCTTTCTATACATGCATGCTTAAACTTCTTAGACAAACTTATTTTGACTATCCTATTCATATATTGAAAAATCAAAGTTTGATAAAATATATGTTTTGATTTTTGGTAAAAATGTTAAGACACAAAAATAGTTCAAATTGCTTGATATTTGAGTTGAAATTTTTATCACATGTTTATATATCAATGTAAATTGTTAAAACTATTTTTGGGGATTTTTATATATTTTTAAAGATTTATTAAAATATTTTTAACCCCCAGTTTCTGACCCAGAACAGTGACTGACAGGCCAGGTCGGCCGACCGCACGGTCGACCAAACCAAGGGCCGGTCGACCGAGCGGTCGACCGACGTACACAGCCTTGTGCACGTCTGGTAGACACATGGGCCGGTCGACCGGTCGGTCGACCGGACCAGAGAGCTTTGCTCTCTGTAACTGGGCGGTCGACCGGAAGCCCCAACGGTCACATTTATGACCGTTGGCGGTCGACTGACCGGTCGACCGCAGGCCTGCCAGGCTAACAGATCAGCCTAATAGCTAGTTTTCTGTTTGGCCTATATAAACCCCATTTCTTTGGGATTTTGGCCAAGATTTTCAGAGCCAAATTTCCAGAATTTCTCTACTGTTTTAAACAAGTTTTCAAAAGAGTTTTGTGCCAAAAAGATTTATCTTTGTATTGTTTTAGGTTTTTGGAAAAATCAAAGAAAATAGTATTTTGGGAGATTTGTATTTGTTCTTCATTTCTATTATCTTCAAGAATTTTTCCAGGTATTTTCTTTGAGTTCTTGTTTTCCAAACTCTAGTTTTTCACACTTGAGCTTATCTTCTATCCTATTCTATTAGAATCATTGTTTGTGGGAAAAAGGAATTGTTTGTGGTTGAGAGATACCACCAAGTTATAAACCCTTATTCTTGTTGGGTTGCTCCCTCCTTGGTAGAGGTTGAGGTTTTTGTTTGCTCCCCCTATTGTGAGGTGGAGATTGTTTGTTGGCTACGGGTCTTATCCTTCTTCGGTAGAGGTGGATTGTGGTTGTATTGCCTCGATGGCATTGTAAGGTTGAGAGAGGAGTTCGGTACTCCTTTAGTGGATTAGAAATCCTTCTCGATGAAGGCGGGGACGTAGAGCTAGGGGCTCGAACCTCGAAAATATCATTGTGTTTGCGTTTGATCCATTGCCTCTAAACTCTCTCTCTCTCTTTATTTGTGCAAAGCATCATTCATATTGCCATATCATTCATATTGCTTGTATTACCTTGCATCTTTTTTATTGTTGTATATCCATTATATGCTTGGCTTGCCTGTGTGTGCCTCACTTATACTTAACCACAAGAGCTTCTTATAACACCTCAACCCTTATCTAGGGGAATCAAGAGGAGTTAATCCAGAGCCCTTCACGGGGAATTCGGCTACACTTGTTGGTTGTATTAAGTGTGATTGCAATATTGTTTTAGCTTCCGTATTTAGTTTCTAGATTAGCATTTACACCTATTCACCCCCCTCTAGGTATTTTTCAATTGGTATTAGAGCCTACGCTCCTGATACTTTAGGCTTAACATCCTAGGAGTGAGATCTTGGTTTAGCTAATCTACATTTGCATTTGCATTTGTTTGTTTGCACACATATAGTTTGGACCCATGGACTTCATGACCCCACCTATGTTTGACCCTTCTAACATTGTTGTTTGAAAGACTAAGATGTCCATATACCTCCAAACCCTAGGATATAAGGTTCACTTTGCCATTACCAAGGAATCCTACCTTAGTGATAGCAAGTATATAGGGGCCAATGCACTAGCCCTAGAGGCTATTAGAAGCACGCTTTCAAAAGATTATCTTATGTATGTTTCTAATCTTGATTCCGCCTTTGCAGTGTGGAACAAGTTGACAACTACCACCACCTCCAAGCTTCAATTGCCAATCCAACAAGAGGAGAAATCTAGTGGAGAATCCGAGCTACAACAATGCCATATGATCCAAGGGAATGACTCCCTTGAGGTACACTCAGAAACTCACTTAGATGATGATGATGCTAGTTCTTCTAATGATTATGTTGATGCCCATGCTTTAAATGAAGAACTTTCTATTGTGTGTGAAAATTGATTGAAAAATATAATGTTTTGAAAAAGAAAAGTCTAGACCTTAACAATGAAAATAAAATTTTGCTTTCTAGACTTAACATGGTTTTGTAAGAAAAGGAGAAGATTTCTAATGAGAGGGATTCATTGAAATCTCAACTTGATCTTGTATTAAAGGAAAATGAATTTTTGAAAAATAAAAATGATTGTGAAAATGTTTTGAAGAAAAATAAAGTTTTGACTTCAAAAATTGAATTTGTTGTAAAAGAAAATAATTCTTTGAAAATAAAAATTGATTCTATTTCAAAAGATTTAGAAGTTTGTTTAAAGAAAAATATTGTTTTGAAAAATAATATGGATGCACATGTTTGCCATGCTAGTGTAACTTCTTCATCTAGTCTACCTATTGCATGCACCTCTTCTTCTAGGATTAATGATGTTTTTTGTTTGTTGAAGAAAAGAGTGGATTGTTTGAGCTCCACCTTGAGCCAATGTGCCAAGAGCCATACACGCTTGGAATCCTTGGTTCGAAAGAAACAAGTTCCATTTATGCATGCACACCCTCCACGGCATACACATGCTCCTCACGACACACCCATCACATGTATGCTCATGTGTACACTTGTACACATTGTGGACGTAAGGGCCACCTTGCTAAATTTTGCTATGATCGTATACATGTTTCAAATTTAGCAAATAAATTTGTTTGGGTTAGGAATGATACTAACCCCCATGGACCCAAAAAGTTATGGGTACCAAAGACCACCCCTCTTGTTTATGATGTAGGTGTGGGCTCTCGCATGACGTGAGAGTAGCGGTACCTTGGAGTGGATGCATTCCGAGCTTCATGGAAATCATTTGGATGCATCACTTTCAAGGGAAGTTTGATGGAGATGACCACCATGTTTTGGAGACTAGAGAGGTGCCTTCATCGGTTTTGATATAAATCTCTAACTCTTTATTTATTGTTTACATGCTTTTCGTATTTTTGTTTATAGCATGTTTTGGATGTTTATAGATTATTGTGTTAATGCCATGTTTATTAGGCTTATGACTTACATGTATAGTATTTGAGACACCCATGTTTAATATGGATCATTATTTTAGTGATCTCACCTTTGTTTAGCTATCATGTTTATCATAGCTCTAATAACATAGGAATTCACATAATAAGCATATTTTTGTTTATCATGATGATTTATGTCTTGTTTTATACTTCATGCTTTGAATATATGTTTAAATGTTAGTTTTCATTAAAACTAGGTATATATTTGTGCGTATAGCTACAAATAAATCTATACATGTTTGTGCTTGATTGCTTATTTGTTCCCATTAGATGTGCTAGTATAGTCTAGTTTTGTGATTCATGCATTTTAAACTTGTATTCCCATTTTTGGATTTGTTTCATATTTCCATGTGTTTTTGTTTAACTTCATGTATATGTCTATTTTATCCAAACTATTGTTTATACATATACATCCTTTTGAGCCACGTGCCTTCATGCATATATCTTTGTCGACTCGTTGTGTTTGGATATGTATGTATACTTTAGTTTGTATAGGACATACATATACCTTGAAGATTAAATAAGTTTTGATGATTTTCTTGTTTTCATGTTTCAAGGAATATTGAGCTTATTGTCCATCTTTCATGATTATGATCTTCACATTGTATTTGTACACTCACATTTATTGTTTACTCATGTGTTTGTTTTCATGAGTTATATTTATGCTTCATTGATTATGAGTGTTAGCTATTTTGTGAATTTCATGTTTTCATGAAAAATATTTTGTTTTATTTCTTGCTTGAAGATTTCGTACTAGTTAACAAATTTTTTTTTCATTTTAACTAGTTCGTGTCCTTCATATGGTAGAGTTTTTCAAACAAAGCTTATTTTCAAATCTATTTTTGAAAGTCCCTACCTTCTACGGGCGGATGGATGGGCGATCATGCTCATGTTTGCTTTATATTGAAAATCATTTTAAACTTGAACATGATTGGGAGGATAGGTTGTATGAGATATACCTTGATCATTATTGTTGTTTCAATTGGTATCATTGGATTCTTTCAATTGGTATCAATATTGACATTTTTGTATACTCATATATATTTTTTTATGTATGTATGCTTACACTTCAAATAGTATCAATTTCGATTGGTATCTAATCTTTCATACATATATATTTTGTTTATGCTAAGCTTGAGCTTCAACTTTGTTTTCAATTGATTCAATTTTCAATTGGTATCTTATTTCGAGCCTACGCATTGTTTTAGTTAGTATTTCATAAAGGGGGAGAAATTTTGATTTTGTATTTCAATTAGTATTTTGTTTCCACTCCCACACTTTATGATTGAAAATTTGATGTTTATTTCAAGCATATGATATCACAATCAAAATTGTTTATATGGCTTAAAAAGAAAAATACTTTCTTTTGATATCAAGATGTTTATTTGAATGTTTTAAATTTGTATCTCAAAATTTTGTTTAAAGATAAATACAAAAGTTTTGATTTGTATTGCCTATATGCAAGGAAAGCTTAACATCTCTTCTACATATAGATTCATGTTGAGTGTATCTTGTATTGAGGAGCTTGACATCTCTTCTTTATGTGGTACACGTGTGTAGGGGGAGCTTCACATCTCCTCTTATGCATTGCATAGTGTACGTTATGTGAATTAGGGCTTGTCATCCCTCCTTCATGTAATGTATCTATGTAAGGAAGCTTCACATCTTCCTCTTCATGAATGTATATCGCATATACCATTTATTTATTGATTTATGTTTACTTTCAATTGGTATCAAGATGCTACTTTGACATATTTTCAATTGATATCCTAATTGATTGTCACCCCTATATTGATATTTTTTATTTTAGACAAAAAGGGGAGAAAAATTTATTGATTTGGTTTTGCTTTTACCCCTTTAGTGATGATTGACAAAAAGGGGGAGAATTATTTGAGAGTTTAACATGCATATAAAACATGTACCTTCTCTATGTTTTTGCATGATTGAGTTTGAATTTTATATGCATAGTTATGTTTTTGCATGTATTAAGTTTAATTGGTATCTAGATGTTTTAATTGGTATCTAGAGCATTGGTATCTAGAGCATCTAGAACATGTTTTGTTTTTGTTTTGAAAATTTCAATTGATATAAGAATAAGTTTTATTTATTTTTATGCATAACTATGCATACATGTTAAGAGCTTTCATTGCACATATTTATTATTTATTGCTATGCATGAGTTAAGGGGGAGCTTCTTTGAAGCTTAACTTTAATCCATGCATATATAACTTCATGAGTTTTGTCATCATCAAAAAGGGGGAGATTGTTGGCCCGGAGGCCTTCCTCTCTAATTTTGATGATGATTAACTCATGTAGTTATGTTTACTAATATTCTTGTGATTTTAGTTACAGATCATTGATCAAGATATTAGTTGGTGATTGCTTCAAAAAGAGGAGTTTGGAAGCCTTCACATGGTGATTCCAGGGCCCGAGCATCAAGATCATACATAGCCTAGCTCGTGGATCACGGTTTGGACCGAGTTGACTTGAAGATGAAGATCGTCAAGAAGACTTAGGTATCCTAGTTTTAGTTTAGTGTGTTTAGATCCATTTGTAAAGCTTAGAATAGTTGATATGCTCAAGTACACAATACACACACGTTTTATGGTTTTTCGGTTTTTAGTTTAACCGATATTGGTTTTCATGAATAGTAGATCAAAACAAGTTTAAATGGTTTATATGTATAGTAGATGTATTCTTTCTATACATGTATGCTTAAACTTCTTAGACAAACTTATTTTGACTATCCTATTCATGTATTGAAAAATCAAAGTTTGATAAAATACATGTTTTGGTTTTTGGTAAAAATGTTAAGACACAAAAATAGTTCAAATTGCTTGATATTTGAATTGAAATTTTTATCACATGTTTATATATCAATGTAAATTGTTAAAAATATTTTTGGGGATTTTTATATATTTTTAAAGATTTATTAAAATATTTTTAATCCCAGTTTCTGACCGAGAACAGTGACTGACAGGCCAGGTCGGCCGACCGCACGGTCGACCGAACCAAGGGCCGGTCGACCGAGCGGTCGACCGACGTATACAGCCTTGTGCACGTCTGGCAGACACATGGGCCGGTCGACCGGACTAGAGAGCTTTGCTCTCTGTATCTGGGTGGTCGACCGGAAGCCCCAACGGTCACATTTATGACAGTTGGCGGTCGACCGACCGGTCGACCGCAGGCCTGTCAGGCTGACAGATCAGCCTAACAGCTAGTTTTCTGTTTGGCCTATATAAACCCCATTTCTTTGGGATTTTGGCCAAGATTTTCAGAGCCAAAATTTCCAGACTTTCCTACTGTTTTAAACAAGTTTTCAAAAGAGTTTTGTGCCAAAAAGATTTATCTTTGTATTGTTTTAGGTTTTTGAAAAAATCAAAGAAAATAGTATTTGGGAGATTTGTGTTTGTTCTTCATTTCTATTATCTTCAAGAATTTTCCCAAGTATTTTCTTTGAGTTCTTGTTTTCCAAACTCTAGTTTTTCCACACTTGAGCTTATCTTCTATCCTATTCTATTAGGATCATTGTTTGTGAGAAAAAGGAATTGTTTGTGGTTGAAAGATACCACCAAGTTGTAAACCCTTATTCTTGTTGGGTTGCTCCCTCTTTGGTAGAGGTTGAGGTTTGTGTTTGCTCCCTCTATTGTGAGGTGGAGATTGTTTGTTGGCTACGGGCCTTATCCCTCTTCGGTAGAGGTGGATTGTGCTTGTATTGCCTCGGTGGCATTGTAAGGTTGAGAGAGGAGTTCGGTACTCCTTTAGTGGATTAGAAATCCTTCTCGGTGAAGGCGGGGACGTAGAGCTAGGGGCTCGAACCTCGAAACATATCATTGTGTTTGCGTTTGATCCATTGCCTCTAAACCCTCTTTCTTTATTTGTGTAAAGCATCATTCATATTGCCATATCATTCATATTGCTTGTATTGCCTTGCATCTTTTTTATTGTTGTATATCCATTATATGCTTGGCTTGCTTGTGTGTGCCTCACTTATACTTAACCACAAGAGCTTCATATAGCACCTCAACCCTTATCTAGGGGAATCAAGAGGTGTTAGTCTAGAGCCCTTCACGGGGAATTCGGCTACACTTGTTGGTTGTATTAAGTGTGATTGCAATATTATTTTAGCTTCCGCATTTAGTTTCTAGATTAGCATTTACACCTACTTAACCCCCCTCTAGGTGTTTTTCAATAACGACCGAACAACCCTCCAGCTTCTCAAAGCTAGAAAACCAACCCCGATTAGGGCACGCATGGTATGTTGTACCTGTATCCAAATCCACTCATCTTCCCATGAGTGACCAACGATGGGAGTAATGACTGAAAACGAGAACCTGACAAGTCCGAATCTGATCCATCTGCCTGTGAACTACTCCTCTGAGTATTCGTCACCTTTGCAAGATTTACTTCAGCCTTTGACTCCTTCTTCTTCCCTTTGAACTTCGGACAGTCCACTTTTCAGTGTCCTATTTCTCTGCAGAAGGCACACTGGTTCTTCCTCAGATCACTATAGCCCGACCTGAACTTTGATCTTCCTCTTTCTTTACTACTCTTCCCAGATGAACCCCTGCTTCTTACCGCTAGAGCCTCTGCCGATGAGCTTGACTGAGAAGGCTGTCTCTCCTTTCTCCTCGTCTCATAGTTTGCCAATGCAGACGACATCTCATGATAGTCCAGAGTCTGTCTACCATTTATAAAGGTTAATGTGAATGTCTCATACTCCTCCGCTGGGAGTGAGTTCAGGAGGATTACAGCCTTGTCTTCCTCTTCTACCTTGACATCCACATTGGCCAAATCCGTAAGAAGCTTCGTGTAGCGATTGATGTGTTCATTCACGGAGCACCCCTTCTGCATCTGAAACCCATACAGCTTACTCTTCAGCTGCAATCGTGATTACACACTCTTGGTCAGATATTTCTTCTCAAGGGTCTCCCACAACTGCCTCGCAGATGTCTCGTGTAACACAAGATATTTAATGTCTTGTGTTAGACACGACCTAATCAATCCACACGCAGACCTGATCATCTTCTCCCACTCTCCATCAGTGGTTTTACTTCGCCTCTTCTCCAGAAGTAGAGTATCCTCAAGGTTTGATGCATTTAGGGCATCCATAACCTCACATCTCCACATCTTGAAATTATTTGTGCCATTAAACTTCACCACGTCAATCCTCGGATGAGGATTCATGGTCTTAACCGAAGTACTTTCTTCTGCCATCTAGATTACTTGATCCTCTATCTATGCGGAAAAAACCAACTGGAAATATATCACAGCTTCGATAAAAATAGAATTTTTTTTACCTGCTTCCCGAAACTCTAGATTGAGTTTCTCACTGGATCTACTCCACCAAAGATTCCTTGAGCACTCCTTGCGTCCTTCTGAGATCGACACACCATCCCACGAACACGACTACCTCTTATCTGAGATCGACACACGATCTCTACCGAATCAGTTCCCGAAGCCCTCCGAATCTCCAGAAAAATCCCAAGCAAAACCTGAGAAGCTCTGATACCACTTGTTGTGCTCCGACAACAACCTGAAAAGTAATCCCTGAATCTCCCAAGCACGAAGAACAATTCCCAAAATAGCACAAATTTCACAAACCAGAGAAAGAACACGCAAACAACGATCTAACGAGATTCGGCCTCAATGCCTACGTCCTCGGGGCAATGAAAAAGAGATTTAATTTCTTTGGAAGATCGATTACAATGGATGCAACACCTCTGAGTATCAAAAGAGCTGCTGCTTTCGTTGTTACAGCAAAATCCTAAAAATCCCGCTTTAAATACAACAGATTTCTAAATCAGCAAAACAGCCCGCAACCGACTGTCAGTCGACCGGGCGGTCGACCGATCTCATGCGCCGGTCGACCGGGCTGGTCGACCGTTCCCAACCGAGAGTTGGGTACTTTCAGTCGGTCGACAGGGCGGTCGACCGAGCTCCCTCCTTGTGCATATTGTGCACGTCGGTCGACTGGGCCGGTCGATCGAGCTCCTGCTACTGCGGGCGGTCGACCGGGCCGATCGACCGAGCACCTGCTGCTGCTGTTAACCTGTTTTGCTGCTGCTGCTTCCTTCGTCTTTCATCGACGACTTCCTCGACGATCCCTCGACGATCCTTATCGACTTCCTCGACAATATCCTCTCTCTTTCCAACAATAGCGCCAAAATTTTGATTGAGATTATAAAATCAAAACACTGAAATCAATTGAAAACAAAGTAGAGATGCATGTAGCGATTTGGCTCTCAATGTACCGCGTAGCTCTAGGGTTAACTGGTCGTGTCCATAGAGAGGGATGCTAAAATGCGTTCCCGACACTTTTCAAAATTTGGGAACAAGTTCTTCTCTGTTTTGAAAAGAAAAACAAAGAACAAAAGAAAAGAAAAAAAGAAGAAGAATTGGATGTTGGTTTTGGATTGAGAAAAGAAAACAACAAAACAAGAAAACAACAAAACAAGAAAACAAGAAAACTCAATAAGAATAAAAGTAAGAAGAAGTGAGGAGAAAACTCAAGAAAACTCAAATGAAAACAAGAGAAAGGAAAAACTTGGAGAAATTCAAGAAGAGAAGCTCAAGGCTAACTAATCAACTAAACACCATTAACATGCTAACCCTTGGATTGAATTGTGCCTCATATTTAATCCTTGGGATGTGATACACCTTGAATCTTCAAGAACAGCAAGTGTTGCTTATGAGATGATTTTGAGCTTCTAACACTTTGTGGATGATTACCTTAAGTTGGTCATTGGCTCTTGATTAGTATCCAAGCATGGAACATAAGATGGTGATTACATCACATGTTTTGCATAATAAAACAAATAGAAACATTAACCCATCAACGCTATTGAAGAGGTAGCATGGGATAGGAGGCTATAGCACTTGATTTGTTAGCAAAAATCAGAGATTAACACTAGTCTTGCAAAGTAAAGTGCATTTTAACATCAAAATTAATTCAGGTTAGGATAAAATAAGGTAGAAATGCATCAAGATTGTTAGCATGAGTTAGAGTTAGCACCCGTATTCATGATTCATCAAAGAGTCTTGCAAAATTGTAAGGTATTAAACATGAGGCAACAATGAATCAATTGGGTCAATCATCACACAATAGAAGTTAAAAGTTAGCACTCATCTTCATGGGAAATCAAGAGATCTTGCAAGAAGGCTACAAGTGATGCATTCATGAATCATATGAGTTACAAAATCATCCAAGAAGTTAGTTGTTAATAGCGTTAATGCTTAACCATGAATGAAAAAGTTAGCCACTTATAATGAAAAAGCAAACAAAATCAAAGAAGAAATTCAAGGTACAACTAGAAAAAAGCATGTAAATAACTACACTAGAAAGCAAGTAAATTGAAAGAAAGTAAGTAAAAGATTGAAGAGAAAAGGTGAAAACTTTGTATTGATTCTCACTCTTAATTACAGAATCTCTCTCTTTCAATCTAAAACTAATAAAAAAGCAAAAGAAAATTTGAGAGAAAAATACTACTCTAAATCCCTAAAGAGAAAGCTTAGCTCTATTTTTCTTCCTCTCCTCTCTCTCACTCTCTTGGCATTGTATTTAAAGGCAGAATTGACTTAAGCCCTAAGAAAAGAAGCCATGTGTCATAAATCAAAGCCATCGGCCCTGATACTACCACTTATTCGCGGTTTTTGCTGCGTTTTAGGGACAATATTTGGGCCTTTGTCTCAGAATTTTTTGCCACGCGCTCCGTTGGACGAGAGAAGCTTTCAGTATTTATTTGAGGTTATATTTGCCACGTAGTACCTAAAGATTGGGTCTTCAATTCGGGCTTCAATATTGGTTGCTACTTTAGGCTTCTAGAATCAAAGTGCTCTTTAACTTGGGCTACAAGAAAGCTTTAAAAAATTCTCAAAAATGGGTCTATTTAACTCATTTTCTTCATTTTGCCCTTATTCATTGTAACTTACACACACATTAAACAAAAACTCATTAATAATAGGGTTTTATTGAAAACAAATAGAAAAATACAAATAATAATGCAAAATTGATGAGAAATCATCAGACTATCCTCAAGATTATGAGAATGCTTGGTAAGATGATTTATTCATGGAACGTTATCAATTCTCTAGTTTTCTTACTTCATCCAGATTTGATCTCGTTACTTGTTGCAAATTTTACTTCTTATTGAATATGTATATCATTTTTTGGACTTATCATTTGACTCAACTCACGGAGCTGTTAAACTCATTCCCTCCTAATTTTGTGTTTTGCAGGTTGCGCGGAGGCGAGGGCCCGACTTTAGCAACATGGATATAGATTGAAATTAATAAGGAAATATCCATTTCTGTGAAACTTAATCACGATATAACCTTGATTTGTCTTGAGTTCGTATATATGATTGTTAGTTGTAGTAGATGTACTGTACATATGTGTGTTGGAGTAATATCATGATAGTTTGGTCGGTGTGTATACACACACATATACATATATACTCAATTTTGATGAGATTGATGAATTGACATAGTATGGATTGTGTATCCGTATAAGTAGGTGATGTCAAGCTGAAATTAACTGTGATTTGTGAGATGATACTATATAACGATTGGATTCTAGTGATAAGATTTTTTTTCTTTTTTAATTTGATGATAAGTAGACTGATGTTAGCCGAAATTGTATAGGTGTATATTTAGTATATCAGGGTAGAGTAGTATATATTGTCATTTATCGAAATTTTCAAGAAATTAGAGGAGTTTATGATAAATCATTAATTAAAAAGAATATTTATACAAATTGAGAATATTAAATCTGGGACCGTTACAAAGTAGAAGGAGAGAAGGTCATCTTTGCTTCATTAAATTTTAGTCTTGAACTAAATTTATAGGAAGGGGGATAATGATATTGATGTTGTTGTTGTTGTTGTTGTTGTTGTTGTAAAGAGAGAGAGATTGAAAATGGGTGTGAGGAGATGAGAGAGGTTCAATTCACAAGCTTCGTCGCTAGCTCTATTCTCTTTGCTCTCATATTCCCATGCATGGGATGATAAAAGGACTAGTTTTCTAAAATCGAAAACTTCAGTCGTCATGCTTTGCTAGCAGCATCCTGAATCTGGATTTTGGTCTGTAGGGCCCACATGCAACTGTCTCTCAGGTGGTCCCTCGTTGGACGACCACCACCAGCTCAGCCCAGTGCTGCCAGCGAGCGCCTACGGCTGGCCAATGAGGGACTGACACCAATTGAGGAAAAGGAGACAACAACAGAGCAAGCAAAAGCAGAGCCAGAAACAGAGCACATCCAAGAATCGACGGCGACGATGACGATTGCTGGCCCAAAGGTCTTCCACTCTAGTTTTGATGATGATTAACTCATGTAGTTATATTTATTAATAATCTTGTGTTGTTTAAGTTTCAGATCATTAACCAAGATATTAGTTGATGATTAGCTTCAACAAGAAGTTTAGAAGCTTCTCATGATGACTACAGGGCCAAAGCTTCAAGATCACACATTGCCTAGCCCATGGATGGAGTTTTGGAGCAAGTCAACTTGAAGATGAAGATCATCAAGAAGACTTAGGTATCCATAGTTTAGATAGTGTGTTTTAGATCCATATTGTAAAGCTTAGTATAGTTGATATGCTCAAGTGCACAAAACACACACGTTTCATGATTTGGATTTTGGTTTTCATGGATAATAGATCAAAACAAGTTTACTTTATTCTTATGTATATTAGATATGTTATAGATATACATAAATGCTTAAACTTGCTAAACAAACTTATTTTGACTATCCTATTCATGTTTTAGAAAAATCAAGTTTGTGAAAAATACAAGTGTTGTTTTTGATAAAATTTACAAGACTCAAAAATGAATTGATATGATTGATATATGTCTTGAAATTTTTATCACTTGTTTGAGTTTTGATATAAAATGATAAAACAAGTTTTATAGATTTTTAGAAGTGTTAAAAGATTTTTAGAAAAATATTTTACAAAGTTTTCTAGCCCAGTTTTCAGTCCAGGCTCCAATCAGTCGACAAGTCAACTGACCTAGTCGACTTGGCTGAGGTCTGTCGACCGGGACGGTCGACCGACGTGCACAAATCTGTGCACGTTTGGAAACCCTGGGATGGTCGACCGTACGGGTCGACCGGACTGAGAGCAGTGCTCTCTGTTTGTTTGGGTCGACCGGGCCGGTCGACCGTGGCTGCAACGGTCACATTTCTGACCGTTAGCGGTCGACCGGGCAGGTCGACCGCTGCCTGTCAGAGCTGCCAGCTCAGCTCTAACGGCTAGTTTCTGGTTTGGCCTATATAAACCCCATTCTCTTGGGTTTTTGGCTAAGGTTTTTTCAAGAGAAAAAATATCAGTTTTCTTGAGTTTAAAACAAGTTTTTAAAGAGTTTTTGGGCTTTAATCTTTCAATCTTTATTGTTTTGGGTTTTTAGAAAATCAAAGAAAATAGGAATTTGGAATATTTGTATTGGTTTTTCATTCTCCATCTTTTACAAGAATTTTCCCAAGTATTTTCTTTGTTGATTGTTTCCAAAAACACCTAGTTTTCCACACTTGAGCTATCACCTATCCTAATCTATTAGGATCTTGTTTTTGTGGAAAAAGAAAAGAGAAAAGAAAAAGAGATTGTTTGTGGTCTTGGAACCACTTGTTGTAAACCCTCCTTTATTTGAGTATCCCTCTTTAGTAGAGGTTGATCGAAGTGGTATTGGTTTGGATCCCTCTTCGGTAGAAGTGATTGTGTTTGTATTGGCTACGGGCCTTATCCCTCTTCGGTAGAGGTGATTGTGTTTGTATTGGCTACGGGCCTTATCCCTCTTCGGCAGAGGTGGATTGTGGTTGTATTGCCTCGGTGGCATTGAGAGAGGAGTTCGGTACTCCTATAGTGGATTGGAAATCCTACACGGTGGTGTAGGCGGGGATGTAGAGCTAGGGGCTCGAACCTCGAAACATATCATTGTACTTGCGTTTGATCCAATATCTCTCAACTCTCTCTCATTTATTTGTGCAAAGCATCATTGTTCATTCATATCATTTATTGCTTGTTGTACCTTGCATAACTCATATTGATATATCATCTTATATGCTTGGTTGTTTGTGTGTACCTCACTTGTACCTAATCAACAAGAGCTTCACATAGCACCTCAACCCATTCAAGGGGAATCAAGAGGAGTTAGTCCAGAGCCCTTCACGGGGAATTCGGCTACACTTGTTGATTGTACTAAGTGTGTTTGCAAAATTTGCATTAGCTTCCGCATTTAGCGCACATAGTTTTGCATTTAGTTCTAGATTAGCAATAACACCTATTCACCCCCCTACTAGGTATCCCTTCAATTGGTATCAGAGCGGGTGCTCCTGATACTTAGGCTTAACATCCTAGGAGTAAGATCAATTTGCTTGCTAATCTATTGTTTGCATTTGCTTATTTGCACACATATAGTTTACCATGGACTTCATGACCCCACCTATGTATGATGCTTCCAACATTCTTGTTTGGAAGACTAAGATGTCCATATACCTCCAAACCCTAGGCTTACATGTTTTCCTTGCAGCTACCAAGAAATGCTATCTTGAAAATCGCATTCATATAGGGGCCAATGCACAAGCCCTTGAGGCCATTAGAAGCACTTTATCTAAAGAATATCTTATGAGTGTTTCTAACCTTGATTCCGCTTTTGCAGTGTGGAACAAGTTGACAACAATCACCACATCCAAGCTTCAATTGCCAAATCAACCGGAGGAGTCTAGTGGAGAATCCGATTCACAATGCTATATGGTCCAAGGGAATGACTCCCTTGAGGTACAATCGGAAACTCAACTAGATAGTTTAGATTCTAGTTCTTCATGTAATGATTATGTTGATCCCCATGCTTTGAATGAAGAACTTTCCATAGTTTGTGAAAAATTAATAGAAAACTATAAAATTTTGAAAAAGAAAAGTCTAGGCATTAACAATGAAAATAAAAATTTGATTGCTAGACTTGATATTGTTTTGCAAGGAAAGGAGGAGATTGCTAATGAGAGGGATTCATTAAAATCTCAACTTGACCTTGCACTTAAAGAAAATAAAGTTTTAAAATCTAAAAATGATTGTGAAACACTTTTGAAGAAGAATGAAAGTTTGTCTTCAAAAGTTGATTTTGTTTTAAAAGAAATGATGTTTTGAAAAATGAAATTGATTTTATTTCTAAAGAATTAGAAATTTATTTAAATAAAAATAAATCTTTGAAAAATAATATGGATACACATGTTTGCCATGCTAGGGTAGTATCACACACACCTCCTATTGCATGTGCCACCTCTTCTTTAATTAACAATGAAATATCCATACTTAAGAAGAAGGTTGATTGTTTGGGCTCCACTATGAGCCAATGTGCCATGAACCACTCACGTTTGAAAACCTTGGTTCGACAGAAACAAGTTCCATCCTTTATGCATGCACACCCTCCACGGCATACACATGCTTCTCACGGACACACCCATCAACACATGTATGCTCATGTGTACACATGTACACATTGTGGCCGAAAAGGCCATCTTGCTAAATTTTGCTATGATCGTTTACATGTTGAGAATTTAGCAAAGAATTTTGTTTGGGTTAGAGAATGTACTAACCCCCATGGACCCAAAAGAGTATGGGTACCAAAGACCACCCCTCCTTTGTTTAATGTAGGTGTGGGCTCTCACATGACGTGAGAGTAGAGGCACCTTGGAGTGGATGCGTTCCGAACTTCATGGAAATCATATAATTGCATCACTTTCAAGGAACGGTTTGGTGGAGATGACTACCATGTGTTGGAGACTAGAGAGATGCCCTTATCGGTTTTGGTATAAATCTCTAAACTCCTATTTATTGTTTACATGCTTTTAATATTCATTGTTTATAGCATGTTTTATTGTTTAGTGATTAGTATGAAAATGCCATGCTTATTAGACTTGTGATATACATGTTTAGTTATTTTGAGACACCCATGTTTTATATGGATAAATTCGTTTGTGTTCTCACTATTTGGTTGATATTGCGTATATCATAGCTCTAATAACATGTGGATATTCATACTAATCATGTTTAAGTTTATCATGTTGATTTTTATCTTATTTTTGATGCTTCATGTTTTGAATATATGTTTGAGTGTTAGTTTTCATTAAGACTAGGACTTATATTGTACATATAGTGGGCCACAAATAAATCTTTATATATGTTTGTGCTTAATGCTTATTTGAACCCATTAGATGTGCTAGTATAGTCTAGTTTTGATGATTCATACATTACAAACTTGTATTCCATTTTTGGATTTGTTTTATGATTTTTCATTTCATGTATATGTGTATTATTGCCAAACTTTAAGATATACATGTATACCCCTTGAGTCATTTGCCTTTCATGCAAATCTATATATATGGACTCAATCGTGTTTAGGGATATGTATGTATACTTATTGTGTTGACAATTCATACATATACCTTGAAATGAAATTTATTTTGATGAAGATTTAGTTTTTCTTGATTTTGTGTTTAATTGTTTAACTTCATGTATATGTCTACTTTATCCAAATTATTAGATATACATGAATATCCTTTTGAGCCACGTGCCTTCATGCATATATCTTTGTGGACTCGTTGTGTTTGGATATGTATGTATATCTTAATTTGTATAGGACATACATATGTTGGCCCAAAGGCCTTCCACTCTAGTTTTGATGATGATTAACTCATGTAGTTATGTTTACTAATAATCTTGTGTTGTTTAAGTTTCAGATCATTAACCAAGATATTAGTTGGTGATTAGCTTCAACAAGGAATTTAGAAGCTATTCATGATGATTTCGGTGCCAAAGCTTAAAGATCATACCTTTGCACGCGGTGGATCATGTTTGGGAGCCAAGCCGTCTTGAAGATGAAGATCGTCAAGAAGACTTAGGTATCCTAGTTTAGTTTAGTGTATTTAGATCCATTTGTAAAGCTTAGTATAGTTGATATGCTTAAGTGCACAAAAACACACACGTTTCATGATTTGGATTTTGGTTTTCATGAATAGTAGATCAAAACAAGTTTACTTTATTCTTATGTATATTAGATATGTTCTAAATATACATACATGCTTTAAACTTGTTAAACAAACTTATTTTGACTATCCTATTCATGTTTTGGAAAAATCAAGTTTGGAAAAATACAAATGTTTGTTTTTGATAAAATTTGCAAGACTCAAAAATGAATTGATATGATTGATATATGTCTTGAAATTTTTATTATTTGTTTGAGTTTTGATATAAAATGATAAAACTATTTTTGTGGATTTTTAGAAGTGTTAAAAGATTTTTATAAAATATTTTTAACCCAGTTTTTCAGGTCCAGGACTCAACCAGTCGACTAAGCCAGGTTATTAGTCGACTTGGCTGAGGACCGATCGACCGGGCCGGTCGACCGAACGTGCACAGATCTGTGCACGTTTGGAGTCCCTGAGACGGTCAACCGGGCCGGTCGACCGCCTCGAGAGCAGAGCTCTCTGTTTGTTTGGGTCGACCGGGCCGGTCGACCGCAGTTGCCCAACGGTCATATTCTGACCGTTGGCGGTCGACCAGGCCGGTCGACCGCCGCCTGTCAAAGCTGCCAGCTCAGCTCTAACGGCTAATTTTTGTTTTGGCCTATATAAAGCCCATTCTCTTGGGTTTTTGGCTAAGGCTTTCAAGAAGAAAAATTTCAGTGTTTCTCTAGTGTTTAAACAAGTTTTCAAAATAGTTTTTGTGCTAAAAAGATTTAATCTTTATTGTTTTGGGTTTTTGGAAAATCAAAGAAAACTAGGTTTTGGAATTTTGATTTGATCTTTTATTTCTATCATATACAAGAGATTTCCCAAGTAGTTTTTCTTTGTTGCTTGTTTCCAAAAACACTTTGATTCCACACTTGAGCTTATCATCTATCCTAATCTATTTAGGATTTTGTTTTTGTGGAAAAAGAAAGAGAAAAGAAAAGAGAAAGAAAAGAGAGATTGTTTGTGGTCTTGGAACCACTTGTTGTACACCCTTATTTCTTTGTGTATCCCTCTTCAGTAGAGGTGATCGGGTGATTGGTTTGCTCCCTCTAGTGAGAGGTGGAGTTGGTTGTAAACCCTCTTCGGTAGATGTGATTGTTTGAAAGAGGGTTTGGTACTCCTAGAGTTGTAACAAATCCTCTTCGGTAGAGGTTCCCTCGGTGGGAGATAGTGGATTGGAAATCCTACACGGTGGTGTAGGCGGGGATGTAGAGCAAGGTGCTCGAACCTCGAAACATATCTTGGTGTTTGCGTTTTGATCCATTGTCTCTCTAACTCTCTCTCATTTATTTATGCAAAGCATCATTGTTCATTCATATCATATTTGCTTGTGTTGAGCATAATCCATATTGTCATATCATATCATTTGCTTGTGTTGATTGCCTTGCATCTTTCATATTGTTGTATATCCATTATATGCTTGGCTTGCTTGTGTGTGTGCCTCACTTGTACCTAATCAACAAGAGCTTCACATAGCACCTCAACCCATTCAAGGGGATCAAGAGGAGTTAGTCCAGAGCCCTTCACGGGGAATTCGGCTACACTTGTTGATTGTACTAAGTGTGTTTGCAAAATTTGCATTAGCTTTCGCATTTAGCGCACTTAGTTTCACATTTAGTTCTAGATTAGCAATTACACCTATTCACCCCCCTCTAGGTGTACCTTCAATTAGTATCAGAGCAGGTGCTCCTGATAGTTAGGCTTAACATCCTAGGAGTGAGATCCATTTGCTTGCTAATCTATTGTTTGCATTTGCTTGTTTGCACACATATAGCTTTTACCATGGACTTCATGACCCCACCAATGTATGATGCTTCCAACATTCTTGTTTGGAAGACTAGGATGTCCATTTACCTCCAAACCCTAGGCTTACATGTTTTCCTTGCGGCTACCAAGAAATGTTATCTTGGAAATCGCATTCATATAGGGGCCAATGCACAAGCCCTAGAGGCCATTAGAAGCACATTATCTAAAGATTATCTTTTACGTGTTTCTAACATTGATTCCACTTTTGTAGTGTGGAATCTATTGACAACAACCACCACCTCCGAGCTTCAAATGCCTATCCAACATGAAGAGGAATCTAGTGGAGAATCCGACTCACAATGCTTTATGGTCCAAGGGAATGACTCCCTTGAGGTACATTCGGAACCCCACCTAGATTGTGATGATAGTGTTAGTTCTTCATGTAATTAGAATATTGATCCCCATGCCTTGAATGAAGAACTATCTATTGTATGTGAAAAATTGATTGAAAAATATAAAATTTTGAAAAAGGAAAGTCTAGGCCTTGAAAAAGAAAATAAATGTTTGCATTCTAGACTTGATTGTGTTTTGCAAGAGAAAGATGAGATTTTGGATGAAAGGGATTCATTAAAATCTCAACTTGATCTTGCACTTAAAGAAAATAGTTTTTTGAAAAATAAAAATGATTGTGATAATGTTTTGAAAAATAATGATGTTTTATCTTCAAAGATTGAATTTGTTTTAAGAGAGAATGAGTCTTTGAAAAATGAAATAGATTTTATTTCAAAAGAATTAGAAATTTGTTTAAGCAAAAATAAATCTTTAAAAAATGATATTATTTCTCATGTTTGCCATGCTAGGGTAGTTTCACCTAGATCACCTATTGCATGTGCCACCTCTTCTTTAATTTACAATGAAATATCCATGCTTAAGAAGAAGGTTGATTGTTTGGGCTCCACTATGAGCCAATGTGCTAAGAACCATACACACTTGGAATCTTTGATTCGAAAGAAACAAGTTCCAACTTTTATGCATGCACACCCTCCACGGCATACACATGCTTCCCACGGACACACCCATCACCATATGTATGCTCATGTGTACACATGTACACATTGCGGCCGAAAAGGCCATCTTGCTAAATTTTGTTATGATAGATTACATGTTCCTAATTTAGCAAAGAAATTTATTTGGGTTAGAGAAGGGACTAACCCCCATGAACCCAACAAGATGTGGGTACCAAAGACCACCCTTCCTATTATTTTTGATGTAGGTGTGGGCTCTCACATGACGTGAGAGTGATAGCACCTTGGAGTGGATGCGTTCCGGACTTAAAGAAAATCAATTGGATGCATCACTTTCAAGGATGGTTTGGTGGAGAGGACCACCATGTTTTGGAGACAAGGGAAGTTGCCCTCTAGGCTTTGGTAACGATTCTCTAACTCCTCATTTATATTTACATGCTTTCCATGATTATTTTTATTAGCATGTTTTGATGTTTAGTGATCATCATGAATATGCCATGTTAATTAGATTAGTGTTATACATATTAGTTGGTTGTAACACCCATGTTTTATATGGACTTATATTTTTGTGTTCTCACCTTGGTTAAACTAATTTGTATGACCTAGATCTAATGCACATGCATGTACATATTGATCATATATGGTTTGTATTTCATATTTTTTTTGTTTATAGATTATTGTGAAAATACCATGTTTATTAGATCCTTGACATACATGTATAGTATTTGAGACACACATGCTTATATGAATCCATACTTAGTGTTCTCACTTTTGTTTAAGGTATAATGTACATCATGAATCTAATACATGTGAATTTACATAATAATCATGTTTTAGTTTTATCATGATGATTTTATATTTATTTTGATGCTTCATGTTAAGATTACATGTTTAAGTGTTAGTTTTCATTAAGACTAGGACTTATATTTGTACATATAGTGGGCCACAAATAAACCTTTATATATGTTTGTGCTTAATGCTTATTTGAACCCATTAGATGTGCTAGTATAGTCTAGTTTTGATGATTCATACATTTTGAACTTGTATTTGTTTTCATAATTGTGTGTTTCACTTCATGTATATGTATATTATTGCCAAACTTTAAGATATACATGTGTACCCCTTGAGTCATTTGCCTTTCATGCAAATCTATATAAGGACTCAATTGTGTTTAGGGATATGTATGTATACTTATTGTGTTGACAATTCATACATATACCTTGAAATGGAATTTGTTTTGATGAAGATTTTTTTTCTTGATTTTGTGTATTTGTTTAACTTCATGTATATGTCTATTTTATTCAAATTATTAGATATACATGAATATCCTTTTGAGCCACGTGCCTTCACGCATATATATTTGTGGACTCGTTGTGTTTGGATATGTATGTATACTTTAATTTGTATAAAACATACATATGCCTTGAAGATTAACTAAGTTTTATGATTTTCATGTTTTCATGTTTTAAGGAATAATTGAGCTTAATGAAAAATTTTCATGATTATGATATTCACATTTTATTTGTACACTCACATTTATTACTTGCTCATGTTTTGTTTTCATAAGTCATATTTATGCCTAATTGAATAGAGTGTTGATTATCTTGTGGATTTCATGTTTTATGAAAATAATTTTGGTTTTATTCCTTACTTGAAGGATTTCGTACTAGTTTATAAGATTTCCATTTTAACTAGTTCATATTCTTCATATGGTAGAGTTTTTCAGACTAAGCTTATTTTCAAATCTAATTTTTTGAAAACCCCTACCCTTTATGGGAGGATGGATAGGCGAGTATGCCTTGTATGCTTCATTGAAAATCTTTTACCTTGTGCATATGAAGGGTGGATTATTTATATGAGTTATACCATGCTTTTATTGCTATGTCAATTGGTATCATTGAACTCTTTCAATTGGTATCATTTTGATCCTTTTTGTATACTCATATATTTATTGTGTATGTATATTTTCAAATTGGTATCATTTATTAGTGATTGGTACTCATTCTATTTCATACACATATATGTTTTTATGCTAGTGCTTGAACTTCAACTTTAGTTCAATTGATTTAGTTTTCAATTGATATCCTATTTACAAGCCTATGCATAGTTTTTGTTGTATTTCATAAGGGGGAGAAAATTCGCTTTTCATATTTCAATTGGTATTTGTATTCCACTCCCTCACTTTATGATTGAAAAAATTTCAAATTGGTATCATATGTTTAAAATGAAAATTATTTACAATTGGTATCAAGATGTCTTATGTTTTAAATTGGTATCCTAAAATTTTGATTAAAGAAAAAAATACAAAAGTTTTGATTGATTGATTTTTGTTTACCTTCAATTGGTAATTGTTTATCTAAAATTTTGTTTACTTTCATTGATATCAAGATGCTTCATTGACATATTTTTAATTGATATCATGTTTTTATAGTCACCCCTTATTGACCTTGTTTTTGTTTTTAGACAAAAAGGGGGAGAACATGTTTTTTTATTGTTTTGATTGACAAAAAGGAGGAGAAGATTTTTACCCCTCATTATTGTTTTGATTGTCTACCCCTTTGTTAATGATTGACAAAAAGGAGGAGAATTATTTGAGAGTTTAACATGCATATAAACATTTATAAAACTATGCATGATTGGTACATGTTTGTTTTTATATATGCATACTTATGGTTTTTGCATATATTATTTTTTATTGATGTTTTATTGGTATCTAGAGCATCTAGTGTTATTGTTAATGCTTTATTAATTTAATTGGTAACTAGAGCTTCTAGAATATGTTTATGTGTTTTATGCATATTAATGCATACATGTTTATGTACATTCATTGCATATTTATTATTTAATTGTTTATGCATGAGTTAAGGGGGAGCTTCTTTGAAGCTTAACTTTAATCCATGCATATATAACTCCATGAGTTTTGTCATCATCAAAAAGGGGA